>JBBPFQ010879767.1:0-11940 GCA_037974815.1 Kaempferia elegans
GGGGATTCTCCGATTGTACAAAGCCGGGTATGGGGTGGGGATGGAGACGGGGCTACAATTCGGGTCGGGGATGGGGATGGCAAACCCGCCCCGAACCCGCTCCATTACCATTTTCCATCACATCCATCCAATAAATTTTCATGAGGAAATAATAATCTTTTTTTTTTTCAAATGAAATGTAAATGCCATTTGACCTATAAAATTATTTTAATAACAAGCAACAAATTCTAGTCCACGTCATTATCCGAATTGCTAATCGGATCGCTCGATCGAATCCAATGCGATCAAAAAGCGCCGTTGGATTCTTCGTCCCATAAAATCCAAATTGCTAGTGTGCGATGAGACTCATAGGGTTGCAGATCCCCAACTCCGGTTGCATCGCCAAATTCGCCACCACCGTCGCCGGCACCGGCACTGGCACTGGCACTGCCGCCTCCACTTCTCTTGTCTGTCCTCCTCGCCACCATCAAGTTAGAATTTCAACTCCGCTCTCTTTCCGTTGTCTTTACCACTCCCTGTCTCCTACGCTTCGCACGAAGAAGCCTCTGCCGGGTACGCCCTCTCTTCCCTCGATCTTTCCTAGAGCCCGACTCAGTATGATCCAACTAGTATCGCATCGATCGTCGCTACTCTAGTTGCTTTTCCTGGATTTTTTTTTAATTTTTGTGTGTAATTGTTTCCGTGATCGATGTCGCCCCTGATAAATTGGTTGTCAAATTTTCATACCTTAGAGGTGAAAGTGTGCTAGATTTGTTGACCGCCTAAGAAGCCGTAGGAATTCATGGCGTCTATTTTCAAATGATTCTCTTTTAAAAGGAAAACATAGTTACTTTTACTCGAGATTAACATCCAAAATCGAAGGATAATTTACGTGACGGCAATCCACCTGAACGGAATTATTATACACCTGACGGCAATCTTTTGATTTGTACACTCCCAACATGCA
This sequence comes from Kaempferia elegans, assembly GCA_037974815.1. NCBI lineage: Eukaryota > Viridiplantae > Streptophyta > Magnoliopsida > Zingiberales > Zingiberaceae > Kaempferia > Kaempferia elegans. The sequence goes on from JBBPFQ010879767.1 coordinate 947, forward strand.
TATGAGCAAACACGTTGCCTTTGACGATAAATGTTCTTCCAAATGCACCTACAAACCAAAATTTATGAACTTATGCCAATCAAAATGCATGGCACAAAACACATTCTCGACAAAGCTCGCAAAAAGAATGTCAACATGCAATCAATCTCCTCTTCAAAATGCCAGTTGAACATAGGTGTCTTGGCATCAACTTGCTTCATGTTGCGGCCACCAAAACTGGGCAATGCTAGAATTGATGTACGTTCACCATAAGTGATAGAACATACGGAATTCAACACTTGAAACTTGTCAAATGTCTCTTGAACTGGTCCTGACTTTTCCCCATATCCTACCTTTTTGCAACTAAGTGTCTCTTGTTTCCTCCAAGGCACTCACTTGCAAAGAACAGTTCATCAGCTCCTCAACTATTCCATCTGAGCTTACTTTCACATTTCAACAACTCCTGCAAATCAGAAGTGTTTCTCTTCTCAACTATTGCCTTTTTTTTCTTCTTATTCGCAAGCCATCAAGTTGCATTAACTGAAAAAATGTATTGGAAAATGGATTTGATTTGTCTGCAATAAAAGCTTGGCATACATTTTGGCTCAACACTTCAGCAGGTTGGCCATCATAGTATGGATACGTCAAATATGTTTGAACCAAATTTCCTTCTTTTCCTCATTAAATTTTGATCCAAAGTTTCAAAATAAAGCTGCCTTTGTATCTTACTAAAGAGGCATTGAGTAGCTACCTAATTTTAACATGTATTTGGGTGATCCACCTTTGCACTTTAATTTCTTTGAATTTAAAGTAATCTTAACTAACTAACCGTTGTATATCAAGACATATAATTTGTATAATAAACTAAACTATAAATCTCCTTTTTGGCAAAAGCCGAATTGTGCATCCAGTAAGCATTCCTGAAAATATTGAACTCGTTATATCAGTGTGATATCTGACCTACACATCAATGATCAAACTACTTTTACACTCTTGCCATGGTTCATGATACATTGACTGTGACTTGCAGGAGGTTACAAGATACTTGTTTGTGCAGAGAAAAGTTGCACTTCTGTTGTCCAGCAATATACGTCAATGGGATCTTCAAAGGAACCACAGGAATACAATTCCAATCTTTACCCTCACATAGAGCCTTATAGTACTGGGTTCTTAAAAGTCTCAGATATCCATACATTGTACTGGGAGCAATCAGGAAATCCAAATGGTCATGTAAGTATCCTAGCCTACTCTTTTATATTTTTAATGGATGATTTTCATGAGCCCTTCATAGACCATACATTGAATGAGTTTCTTGCAATGAAGGTGCCCTTTATGACTAAAACTCATTGAAAGTTCTCAGCATTATCTGATGTCAATTGACAGAATTGTAAAAACTGGTCATTTCCTTAATGGACAGTTATAAGAAAGTGGTTCTTCTAAATACATATGGAATTTGTTGACTCATTGATTTTGGAGGTATCAATAGAGCCAAAATTGCTAGCCTACAGATGGAATTTCATGTGAAAAGATCATTTTTCATTTGCCTCTATAATACATTCCGGCAATTTTTTTTATAAAAAATTTCATGTTCTTATTCCTTTTGAAATCCTCCCCAGCCTGTTGTGTTCCTTCATGGTGGACCAGGAGCTGGAACATCAGCCAGCAATAGAAGATTCTTTGACCCTGAATTTTATAGGATTATCTTGTTAGATCAGGTATAATTTCTCTCTTGCCTTTTACAAATTAGGTTTCTTCCTTATTTATAAATTAAGTTGACCAGGAAAAACTTTAGTGGATTATACATATTTTTCTAATGAAATTTATTTACAAATTAAGTTGCTTCCTTTCAGAGAGGTGCAGGTAAAAGTACGCCTCATGCCTGCTTAGTTGATAATACAACTTGGGATTTGATTGATGACATTGAGAAACTAAGGGAGCATTTAGGGATACCAGAATGGCAGGTGAAATTATTTCTTGAGATTTCTTTAGTTATGGTATAAAACCTAACCTTTGCAGGTACATAATTTTAGGTTTTTGGCGGGTCATGGGGAAGCACATTGGCACTCGCTTACAGTCAATTACATTCAGACAAGGTCTATTACTGAATAATCTTTTGGGAGTTTGCTATGAGATTAACATTTTAAGATGTTATATTCCCAAATGAAAAGTATATGTTGACATTTTATCCCTTTGTTAAGGTCACTGGTATTATTCTTAGAGGTATCTTCTTGCTAAGGAAGAAAGAGCTTGATTGGTTTTATGAGGGTGGTGCAGCAGCCATATTCCCAGATGGTATGATTTTTTTTTTCTTTTTGTGTATATATGACCATCCTCAGTCCTGCAATATAACATTTTTCTAAAGTTGAATTTGCATCTTTCCTTCTCATTGCTATCATTTTACTTTATCACTTTAATGAGACTATTTTAGATATTTTCTGAATATCTCATCCTAGTTTTCTCTGATTACACATGATAATAAAGTTCTTGCATAAGCAGGAATACACTCTTGAATAACTATCCTAATAGACTCAACTATTTCAATTTACACGCACACAAAATATGTGATGTATTGAGGGTTTTTATTCAAAGGTTATTCTCAAGATTCATTAGCGTTGTTGCATATGCAAATAACTATATCTAGCAGTGCTAGGGCAAAATGTCCCATACTACCTATATCTTGTCGTGGGGCTGGCGATACTGGGTTGTTTGGGATGAGCGATATTAGCTTTTGCTCCAATAACTATATCTAACAATCTTTATTTTTTCTATCAAATATACAAGGAATTCTGTTAAATTGTTCTCATCCACCAAACAGTCAAATAAAATATACAAATTTTTGGCATGGCTAACCTTTATGCTTCCAATTACTTTTATAACATGTGTAAAAGCTTTTATGTTTATGCTTTCACCTCTCTTGCAATAGCTGTTGAAGGAATAGTCATTTTCAGAAATCAAGTTGAGTTTACAATTTGACTTTAACGTTTGATAAGTATCAAGCTTGGTAAACAGAATGAAGTTGGGTCAGTTAATGTAGAGCTCTTATACAGATCGAGCTGAGCCTATAACTTAAAACCTTGACCATGTATATCCTTCAAAATTTGTTCTGCCATTAATAAAATTCTGATATGACATTTATCTCCATTTGGGTTTTTTTTTCCTGCATATTTAATGGTGCTGCATGGTTGATAGTCAATGTTGCATAGCACAGGAAGTCACATTCATTACCAGATTTCAGCTTAATTGCTATTTACTTGAGCCTCTGGAACCTATATTTTATTTAATTTCTGATCTATATATCACTGTCATTATTGCAATTTATCATCTATCTGTGCTGTCAGCATGGGAACCATTCAGGGATTTCATTCCTGAAGAAGAAAGGGATAATTTCATTCTGGCATATAACAAGAGGCTTAATTCGGATGACTTAGATGTACAGGTATATCAACATTATATTTGTTACAGTAGCTTTCAGATCCGAAGTCTGATGAGTAGTATTTGTTGTCATTTGGGTTTTTCATGTATGACTTCATAATTTATTATAAGAAATACATACAGCAAACAATTTTTTAGTTTTATTTCTCATGCCTCTTGGAGATAGGAGTGCAACATTGCAGAGGACAAACAAAGTCAAACTCAAATTTAGGCATGGCCAAACATATTCCTTTTTCTTTGCGGAAACTAAGTTTGTGCATCCATATGCAATTGAATTTGGTAATCATATTAATTAGCTGGATTAGTAACAGATCATACAATCCCTACTTCCTTTTTCCTTTGCGACAAGCTCTCTTTCTCTGCATGCATGTATGGATTAGCACCAAGTCATGTTGACCTTAATTTCTTATCCCCTAGTGGGATTATACTTACAAATAATCTGACATTTCTGGAAAGTAGATATGAGATAGTGTACTGGTTGGTGTCAAGTACAAGAAGCAACTAACTTTTGTCCAAAATGCTGTCGAAGTCCTTAGTTTCTTGCCTTAAATATCTTCTTTCGTTAAATTTGACCTATTATGGAGGTTAGTTACATTTGTAATTTGATATATTTGTGGAGTGGTAATACCTCTAGGCATTTGTTGAGTTGTAATGCCTCTAGGCTATGGAGAATTCACACTATATTTCTAGCCCTCCGTTTTCCATTACTGCTGACTGCACATTAATTTGTTTTCTTTTTAGATTAAGGCTGCGAAAATTTGGACTACATGGGAATTGATGACTGCCCATCTTCTACAAAATCAAGAGAATGTCAAAAGGGGTGAAGATGACATTTTCTCATTGGCAAGTTCTATGCTTCTTTCCTGACATATATTTGGTCATATCTATCATATGTAGTAGTAATATACACATCAAGCAACAGAAATTGGGAGTCTGGAATGATGCCAATTTGCTTAGTTTTTCAAATAAAGTCGTTTGCTAAGGTTCACAATGTTTAGGTTGACATTGTTTATTTATTCTTCGACATCAAATTGTTAAAACATCTTAAATTTATGCAATAGCTTTGGGTATGACATTTTTCATTGATTTGATGAATGATTAAAGATTTATATATATCAAAGTCATTTTCTTCTAACAAGTGTAATATTTGGGTAAAAATCAGTCATAGATGAGCCTCTCTTCTTAGTTATGTCCAAACTAATTGAATGCAAACTCCGTATAACTACAGATTAAGGAAAACTCGTATCACTTGTCTGATAATATAATATGGTCTTTGAGTTCGAGCATGTGCATATAATCTTACCTAATTTCTCCGATTTTAATCTACACCTGATTGTCATATTGGTCAAAGAAATCTTTAGTAACTGATTGTTGTATCTCTACAATCTTGATTGAATTATACACCCTTCTCACTTATTATTTCCCCAACTCTCAATGATACCAGTGTTTGGCCACTTAACCAATGGAAAGTTGTCTAATCCTTTTCATTTTCTATTGTGTTTTTCTACAGGCATTTGCACGGATTGAGAATCACTATTTTATAAACAAGGGATTCCTTCCCTCTGGTTCATACATATTAGATAATGTGGATAAGATCCGTCATATTAGGACTGTTATTGTACAGGTAAATATTTCTTTTTTAAATATCCCGTCAAATATTAGCCTTTGTTCATCAATGATTATATTGTTACCATTGCCTTTGTTCATGAAAAGATTATAGAAAGAAGTGATAGCTATCAGTAGTACGTTTGGCAATATTTGATACAACCTGATGAAATGATCTGAAACATGAGATAAATCTTGAAAGTGACACGACCTGATGTAAATATGTAAATGGCTGACATGCATGGATCTATTTGTAAAGGAAATTAATTTTGAAAAAAAAAATATATTTTTTCATATCGTATAAATTATTTAGAGAGTTATTAACAATGACCTTAAAACTGATTGGAAAAAGGTGAGATTGAGAGATAGAAAAACCTATATACATGTCAGTTTCCAGTCCTCAGAATTGAAGTTTTAACCAGTAGAATTGAGAAGAAATTTCTGTTGTGACTTTAAACAAGTGTCGGTGTGACTTAAGCCCAGTTCCATCTATTTAGGAAGTAGTACTCAGCTTGATTTGATCCGAACTGGTATATGTATTTAGCTGTTTCTTTGTTTTACAGACAGCACACTATGTTCCTATACTAACCGATACATAATACTCCTATGATTTCTGTTAACGCAAGGCACTGCAGTTTGCTCAGTTTATTGGAGTTCTAATAAGCTGAGTTTTGATGATTGGCAGGGTAGGTATGATGTTTGCTGCCCGATGATGTCTGCGTGGGATCTCCATAAAGCATGGCCTGAAGCAGAATTCAAGGTTTGAAAACTTCTTTATCTTCAGTACAACCTTCCTTTGTTTCTTATTACCAACTGGTGTGTGTCTAGCTTGATCAATACACGCTCAGCTTGTTTGACACATTTAAGTGTGGTCGATCCATTTGGTTAGCCTACTCTTCTCATTCAATGAAAAAGAAAAAGAGAAAAAGGATGGCTGTTCCTGATGGAAAATGGCTGGTATAAATGTGAGGACACAAATATAAACAGAAGATCATGATTCCATTTTCGATGTGCTATTTACTTGCAGCCTTTCGCATGACTCAAACATGAACCAAATTAATTAGTTAATCTCTTTTTTTTCTTCTTCTTGGCAAAACAGGTAATTCCCGATGCTGGTCACTCTGCTAATGAACCTGGAATTGCTGCTGCCTTAGTCGCAGCCAATGAAAAGTTCAAAAATCTCATTCGATCAGGTGCACCTTGAGACTTGTAACTGATACTACTAAACTTTCCTCCAAACTTGTATTGCTCTACTTGTGTTCATGAGTGTGGATGCATCATTCGGTGCACTTTTGCTAAACCAGAAGTTGCAAAACTTATATGTCAAAACTGGTTCAAAAGAAAAAGCTCAGCTCCTTGAGTCTGATTCAGAGATCGCTTTATATCGTGATATATTCTATTGCTTGTGATTTAATCCCCCATATATCAGTTTATGTTAAAAAGCTACAAGTATATATAGGGACTTGTTATGCTGCATGCCTGGCGGATGCGGCGCAGGTGTGCAACATGACTTCCCTCCACTTCAGGCTCGATGTTAAGTAAAATGTGAAAAGGCTAGGGAAAAAAATTCTCCTTCAACTATTTACCTTAGAAAGTTAGAGACACTACGCTGATTTTTCTTTAATTAATTGTAATTCGATAGGAAGGGAATTCTATCATTTGATGCCTATAATTGGCATTTTCAAATGTTATTATTATACTGCAATAAAGAAGAAGCTAGCATGTTTAAAAATGCATTGGACGAATTGTTCCGATATGACACAATAACAAAGAATTAGGTGTTACAAGAATCTGAAGTATTCTATGAACATATTATAAACTTATACCACATAGCAAGCACAGATTAATGAAGCATGTTTCCTAATTTTTACAAACTGAATGGATCTGAATTCTGAAGCTCCAACTTTTGTGAACCATCTTGAACACAATCACTATTGAATTACTCAAGAAGATAAACTAAGTGAGTATATAGTCTCCAGGCCTCGCCTTATCTTTAGGCAATCAAAACTATCTTCATGTAGCAGCAGTCCAGTGCAAACTCAATGAGACAACAATCTGCCGGATGACGCATTATGTTTGATCAGAATTTCCAATGCTGATAAAAGTTCCTTCAGTGAGCACTTCTAGGTTGCGATAATCCATGCAGAAATGGGCGAGTTAAATCGAAAGGAAAAAAAAGGAAGAAGATGAACATCTGAGAAGCTACTAGGTTGTGTTAACTTACCAGCCCTTGGGATGAACCTTGGAGCTTCTATCTCAAGGCGCCAGGCCATAATCAACGAGCAATTATTTGCTAGACCTTGCATTTGGGCTTTGTCTTCAAAGAGTTCTTCAACAAAAGCAGTCTCCTGAAAAAAAATACAACCCTTATATATATATACACACACACATAAAAGAAAACTCTGCATCAAAGATATGATTTACAAAGAATAAACAATGCAAAACAACCTCAGAATCCTCCTCTATCAATCAATGTTTTAGTTTCGGCCCAGGGTTGATACGGACCCATCTGTTAGGTTCCCATAATAAGGTACTGTTAAATGCAAATCCCGCTGTAAAAGAATGAGATCTTTTGGTTAGTGTCCCTCTGTTTTTATGCCATCCAATAACTTGGCTGCCATTGCAAACCGGACCTTCCAACGATAACTGCTTCTGAGCAGCAGTGACAACTGCAACAGGCCATGTACCGGATCGCCTGAAGAAGGATGCAGTAAGTAAGATAGTATAATTCATAGTAGAATTGCAGTGAAAACCTTTCCTAATAGTAATAGACAAAATGCTACTTAATTTTCTTCAGCATTTAAGCCATTGACTGTTTACGGCATTCAAAACAACTACTTTCTCTTTGACAAAAAGAAAGACAGAAAACCATGAGAATACTCTATCATACTGAATTAAAAGTAATAGGATTATGGGAAGGACAAGCCTCGAAGCCAATAATCTCACTTGGATTTGAAATCCATTTATGCAATCTAATGTGAAGAACAGAGTCACTTCATACGAATCATATTGCCAAAAGCAAAAGAGAATTACGGACCATAAACAGACAAATGCCTAATGAAAAAAAACTAATTCTACAAATATATTTGAAGTGACGAAGCCTACAGCAACTAAAACTTTTTTTTTTCCTTCTAATCTCAGCAGAAATCAATCAATTTCCACCTAAATCCAAAAACAATATACACGACAAAAGGAACGTACCTGATTTGCCTCATTTGATCAAAGAGATGGATTGAATATATTACATTCTCATCGGCAAAGTGCACTATTCCATCGAGATGGTGTTCTTCGATGTGAGAAAGAGCTGTATTCAGACAAGCATCTCTTTGATTGGCCACATTGCGCTTGCACACGAGATGTCTGTATATGATCCTAGACCCCCTCAAGATCCTCGCTGTTTCATCAGACCTTTGGAACTTCTCCACGACTAACCAAAGCAGAGGCGGAGATACATTGCCTAATGTGTGGGCAAGACGATTCAGATGATAGACTTGCAATGGCCGAACATAAGTTGGAGTGACAACAATCAAAAGCTTGACTTTATCCAATTCTTCAGCCGCCTCCTTTCGCGCCGTGTTAATGTTCTTGTGGGACTCTGCATTTGCATGGTCGGATTCCGGAAAGGAGAAATCTCGACGTCTCTGAGACAAATCCTTGGAAATATCCACGGCAAAGAATGGGGTGAAACCAATGAACATGCCTACTAAGAAAAAAAGGGCAATGCGGAAGAACAGTTTCTTCCAACGTAGACCCTTGGCTTTCGACCTATCCACGAGCCGAGATGTTGGTCGCAGCAGCAGGAGGCTAGTAAATCTATCAGGAATCCTACTCGACAATGAAGTTAGAAGCTTCTTCAACAGACTTCTCCAGCTCACATATGTGAAATCAGAATGAGACAGTTTGTCAGAGAAACTGACATCTAAAATTTCATCACCATAGTGCAAATCTCCACCCCGCTGCAACGCGGTTATATTTCTTCTGATAGATGCCATAACTATCACAAATCGACGATTCGAAGCGCGACTTGATTCATATAATGGATTGCAAACCAAAAGAGAACATTTTTTTTTCAAGCTTTTGAATAAGAAATCCGAAGAGGAGGAGGATACGGTGATTGATATACCACAAATATAACGGAGCCGAGCAATATGCAACAGCCAAGAGAAGGAAGACCACCGGCTGATCAAGTCAGAATCAGGAACTTTCAGTTGAAATCCATCACCGAATTTGGAAAACGACGCAACGGCCTCGGCTTCAATGATTCGACGAGGACGAAACTGAGAGTGCTGAATCGGATCTAGATAGGAAGACGCCGTCGCCGTGGGAGGACCTGCGCAATGGTGGCCGCGATGCAGGACGAAGACGGGGGGCGGAGGCGAAATGGCGAATGGCGAATGGCGAGGACGAACAGGAGCGATTTTATTCTACTAGGACGATCACGGACCGCTGGATGGAGATCGGACGGGCAACGGTTGGGAGTGGAAAGTTCTCCGAACCCGGAGCTGGTGCAGTGGATGAGTTGCGTGCGGTTGACCGGGCCGCTGGGGTCCACGATGAGGTCAGCTGCGTCTGGATTTGACGGTCGAGAACACGTATCGGTCGGCAAAGAATGGAGCTGCGCTGAGTCCTTATGCGGTCAACGGAGACAACTGAGAAAGAAATGTCTCGCTTTGCCCTTTAGATTTCTACTGAATCTTTGCTATTGATCCTCTAAATTTATCAAATATAGACCGTCCGATCCTCTCGGATTTAACAAAATTATTGATGAGTTTGGAAAAAAAAAACAAAAGAGAGAATATCTTGTATCAATGACAATCTCAAAAAACAAAGGGAAAAAAAAAAAAATACAATATATTTGCAAGGAATTGTCACTCGTCGTTCTTCTTCACTCGGAATCTGAATCCACCGTACTCTGCATTCCCTTCAAACCCCTTCGCTTCTTCTTCTGCTGAAAGCCAAAGATAATATTCCTCAATGAAAAAAATGAATTACAGAAAATATGTAGACCCGTTTGAATGGGCCAACAAAGACATGAAGGAAAATGGTCGAATATTATCAAGATGAAACAACAAATAGTAGCAGAGATCTAGATGAGATGAATAGGAGGTTATCGAAATGGATACCTTCCTCTTGCATTTCTTCTCTCTCACTTCATACCTTGCCGTCGTCAAATCCGACAGCCACATCCCTGGATAGCAGTACTGGAATCCAAATTCCCAAAATAAAAAGTTAGAAATATATATATAATTGCGAATTTTGCTAAGGAAGAAGCGGGCGCTGTTGTTTTATACCTGCAGCGTCCTGTCAATGTTCTTGGCCCTCTTCTTGGGGCGCTGGGGGAGCTTGGTGCCCTTCATCGCCATGAAATCGTCCTCTTTCTCCTTTCTCGAGAGGGAGAGAAGGATCCTGGGCCACTCGAAATTATCCAAATTGATTCTCTCCGTCGGCTTCGGATCGGACGGAGGCATGGGGTCCGGATTCACCGACGCATCGGCGGCCTCGCTGCCGGCAGAAGCGGGCGAGGTTTTCGGGGACTTCTCCGGCGAGCAGCGCTCCTCAGGACGTGCTCGGCCCTCCGATCGCTCTTGGACGCTCCTGATCATGGCAAGGGGTTGAGGAGAAAGATCGGTCAGTGGGTGGGACTTAGGAGAAAAAACAGGTTCGGTGGTCAGGTCTGTCGACAAACTCTAATGCCACTAAACTAAAAATTATCTTAATATATATACACAAGCAGAGGATTTAAAGCCTTAACACAAAGCAAGGGCAGAGCAATTATTATTCAGGGAAAAAAAAATAAAGAAGAAGAAAAGTGATTCGGTCAAAGACAAGAGGTGTGTGTGCTCTGCGTCCGTGGAAGAACAAGATGAACACAGAAAAATATCACAAGAAAAGAATGGTGGAAAAAAGTTGAGAGAGGAAGACGCAGACGGCAAATTAATGGAGAAATTAGGCAGAAGCAATTGAAATGAAAGAAGAAA
>JBBPFQ010880191.1:0-11937 GCA_037974815.1 Kaempferia elegans
CCGGAGTGGTTATCGGGCATGACTAGAAATCATGTGGGCTCTGCCCGCGCAGGTTCGAATCCTGCCGACCACGACCTCTTTGTTTGTTTAATTATTTTATTTTTTTTAAATAAAAAATTATAGAAAAAATAAAAATAGTAATACAAATTTATAAAAAAAAAGCATAAATATACGGCCCTATATATGTAACCTTTCAACCTGTGCCGCCGCTTTTGGGTTATGGATTCTAGGCTACTAGTGAATTAGATCTCCATGATCATCGCCGGCGACAAATCAAACCGGCGACCTGGCAAATTGGCCCAAGAGGGCTCCCCGGCCCCTCCTCCTCCTCCTCCCCGCCAGAAGGCTCTCCGTGTCCGCCGCATCCCCAGCGGCCGAGCCCTCCTCACATGGCGTTGCCGCCCTCGCCGACCATGCCGACGTCCACCTCTCCCTCTTCTCCAAGATGGGATTCTCGGTTCTATCCGCCTCCGGCACTGGACGGTCTGTCCACTGCTACTGCCTTCGGCGCTCCCTCTATCTCAGCCTCTTCCACTGGAACACCCTCGTCCATATGTGGTTCGGACTCGGCAACCCCGTTGGTGCACTCTACCTGTTCGATGATTTGCCCGAACGAAATGTTTCTTCTTGGAACACCGCGATCTCCGGATGTGTTCGGCTGGGCCTCTTCGCCAAGGCTGTTGACTTGTTCCAGCAGATGAGAGGTGAAGGTATCCTGCCCGATGGGTTCGTACTTGCCAGCCTCTTGACTGCTTGTAATCGGTGGAGGAACATGTCTGGTCGAGGGATTGAGATTCATTCGTTGGCGTTGAGACTCGGGTTGACCAGAGACGTGTATGTCGCAACTTCTCTGTTGCACTTGTATGGTGGTTGTGGAATGGTATTTGACGCTCGGAGACTGTTTGAAGAAATGGATGAGAGAAATGTTGTGTCTTGGACGGCTTTGATGGTGTGCTTTTCAGCGAATGGGTATCCTCATGAAGCCCTGAGTGCTTATCAGAAAATGAGGCGAGAAGGTGTAGTGTGCAACCCAAATTCTTTTGCTACAGTGATTAGTTCATGTGGGTTTCTTGGGGAAGAGAAGCTGAGCCTCCAGATTGTTGGGCATGCTTTGGTTTGGGGATTTGAGACTGATGTTTCAGTGGCAAATGCTCTGATTACACTGTTTGGTAATCTGGGAAGAACAGGAGATGCTGAAACCATATTTCATCGGATGACAAAACGAGATACCATCTCATGGAATTCTATGATAACATTGTATTCGCACAAAGAATCTTGTGAAGAATCATTGAAGTTGTTTTCTGGTATGCGCCACCATGGTCTGCTACCTGACGCTACAACCTTATCTAGTTTAATCTCTGCATGTGCTTGTTTAGAACACTTGGAATGGGGAAGAGGTGTTCATGCACTAAGCATTACTGATGGTCTGGATTTGTTTGCTTCAGTTAGCAACACACTAATTAACATGTACTCGATGTCAGGTAAGCACAAAGAGGCTGAACTGCTGTTTCGGCACATGCAACATCGGGATCTAATCTCATGGAATACAATGATCTCAGCCTATACTCAGAGTGGGTTCTATTATGATGCCTTAAGGCTTTTAAGACATTTGCTGGAGAATAACAAAGAGAGGAACCATGTGACATTTGCTACCTCAGTAGCTGCATGTTCAGGTCTTGAGTTCTTACTCGTTGGAAAGATGATTCATACCCTTATAATTCAACATGGCTATCAGGAAAATTTGGTGGTAGGTAATGCTTTAATAACTATGTATAGTAATTGCAAATCTATGAGAGAAGCTCAGTCGGTTTTCCATACAATGCCCAGTTGTGATGTAGTTACATGTAACACACTTATTGGAGGCCTTGTAGAGAACGAAGAACAAATAGAGGCAATGCATGTGTTCACATGGATGAGAGAAGCTGGAGTGGAGGTAAACTATATCACCATTGTCAATATTCTAGCAGCTTTCTCAAATGTGCATGATCTGAAATATGGAAAGCCCCTGCATGCTTACACAGTATCAACTGGGTTAGAATCTGAGGTGTACGTTAAGAACTCACTGCTTACAATGTATGCAAAGTGCGGTGACCTTGATTCAAGTGTATACATCTTTGATGGATTGAAAATTAAGTCTGCAGTCTCTTGGAATGCTATGATTGCATCAAAAGCTCACAATGGTCAAGGCGAGGATGCTCTTAAGCTCTTTATGGAGATGCGGCTTGTTGGAATAGAACTTGATCAATTCAGCCTCTCTGGGGGGCTTGCCGCTAGTGCAAGCTTGGCATCCGTAGAGGAAGGGCAGCAATTACATGCTCTGATCACCAAACTTGGTTTTGAGTCAGACCTTCATGTGATCAATGCCATTATGGATATGTATGGAAAATGTGGGAAGATGGATGATGTGCTAAAGACTCATCCTGAGCCAATGAAACGATCACAACAGTCATGGAATATTCTCATCTCGGCTTATGCTAGACATGGTCAGTTTGAGAAAGCTGAGGATACTTTTAGAGAGATGTTAGCAATGGGACGGAAACCAGATTATGTGACCTTTGTATCCCTTCTCTCGGCATGTAATCATGCAGGGTTGGTGGATAAGGGTCTTGCTTATTTTGAGTCAATGAATGTAGGGTTTGGCATCTCACCAGGGTTGGAACATTGTGTATGCATGGTTGATCTGTTGGGACGCTCAGGAAAACTTACTGAAGCTGTGCAGTTTATTGAAGACATGAACATCTCCCCTAATGATGTCATATGGCGCAGTTTGTTGTCTTCAAGTAGAATTCACAGAAACCTTGATGTTGGTAGGAAAGCTGCCATGTGTCTTCTTGAATTGGATCCTTTAGATGATTCAGCTTACGTTCTTCTATCGAATGTATGTGCCGTTAATGGAAAGTGGGAAGATGTTGATAGACTAAGAAGGAAGATGGAGTCCATCAACTTGAAAAAGAGACCAGCTTGCAGTTGGATTAAGATAAAGAACCAGGTTAGTACATTTGGCATCGGTGATAGGACACATCCGCAGGCAAACCAAATCTATGCAAAGTTGGAAGAGATGCTGCAAATGATCAAGAAGCTGGGCTATGTTGCCGACACCTCCTTTGTATTGCATGACACAGACGAGGAACAGAAGGAGCAGAACTTGTGGAGCCACAGTGAGAAGCTTGCCTTGGCTTATGGTTTGATGAATCTTCCACGAGAGTCAACAGTAACGGTATTTAAGAATCTTCGGGTTTGCGGGGATTGCCACTTGGTTTACAAGTTGGTCAGCCGTGCCATGAATCAGTATATTGTGCTCAGGGATCCTTATAGGTTTCACCATTTCGCAAATGGAGTGTGCTCCTGCTCAGATTACTGGTAGCGAATGCACCACGCTGGATAACGATAGTTGATACAAGATCAATTTTGTCATACTAAGGGAGTGACACAATTTTGTCAGCATACAAGGCCGGAATGACGATATCGGATTCAAGCCGAGTTTGAATTTGAGCTCATGGTTATCCATCTTATTTACAGATTCCATAGGCACTCACGAATTGAGGCACTTGCTTATCACTCAGTGGATAGTATATAAAATGTGTTTGTTCAATTCAATATTATCTCTTATTTACTGCGAGCGTCTTATGTATATGGGAGCCAACGGTGGTCCCGTGAGCTCGTTTGACAGCATATGGAGTGTCAATCATGTCAACAACTTAAAAGAGCCATCAAATTTGGGTGGAGAATTCACAAATATTTCAGAAACAAATGGGAAAAATTAGCATTTGATCCAAGCGGTAACATTGCTCTCGGAGTAATAAGGCCAATTGATAAGATGGAATCTTAATATCGTCCTAGTTAGTGCATTTAGACCCTCCTTCCTTCTTATAATCCGTTTTGTGATTTCAAAGAGTCTTTTAAGCATATATATTTTTTTATAGACGATGAATTAAAAGGATATATAAATAAATAATAAAGAAGATAAATAAAATGATGGGGAAAAAATGTATTGTTGATTTGCCTTGTTGAATTGAAGTAAATGAGTCCATTTTCGTTGGCTACGAAGAACAAATGTCTACATTTTGACAATATTAACATTGCCTAAATGTTAAATTGCACCATCAAAACTTTGGAGGGATATATACAAATTTTCAACACTTATTTCAAAATTAACAGTTTCTTATGAAGAAATGCTCTCATTTATGAACAATTTGTTACAATTTAAATTAGTTTATTTTGTAAAGACACTATATGACTAATTAACTCACCTGAAGGAGAGGACTTTTACTGAAGTTTCCTGGAGAATCCATGCCTGGGCCAAGAACAGGAGATCCAAAGGGAAAACAATAGATAGTAAGTATCTCAGTTATCCTCATTCTTTCTCATTTAATCATCACCAAAAGATTAGAGAAACCCCAATTAGTGATAAGGGCATGCTTGTTTGGAGTTGGTGGTGTTGGCGTTCTTCTCAAGTGTAGCCTTATTCAGGCATCGATAACAAAGGAAAATGATCTTCTTGTCCTTCTTATCCTTTGATTCACTACTTGATTTTGCTCATCTTTAGACACCCTATAGCCTTTGCTAACAATCTCCCAAACATCTTAAAATCCAAGCAAAATGTGTTCGTTTGAATGCTTCCATTTTCATGGTTATTGGTGAGATGAGGAACATGAAATAGCTTGTCGCTATTGTTCAAGCTCTGTTACTACTTTGTTTGAAATAATTACAGTGCTTTCTTAAATGCAAGTTGATAGTATAATTCTCAGCATTACTTCCATGTTTAATCCTAATGATGACCCTCCAGCAAATGGTGAAGCTGCTGTAAGCCAAAACACGATCGAAAATCACCATAGTTATTAGCAAAATGTTGTAAAAAATATACTTACTTAAAATGAATGATCATTTAACATAATTTTCTAGTCAGGAATCAGAATCTCTGTGCTTGATTAGAATTGCAATGCTAGAGTTTTTCTTAGTAATTTTTTATTATTCGAGCTTCAATTACTAATGCATTTGCAGATCTCATCAAAATCTCTAACACATCATCGTTTTACAATTTTTTTTTGTTATCTTTGTTGGATAATATTGATATTATTTTGACTTAGCCATCCTCTTCTGATTTATTTGTTCTGACTTTATCACCTTTGAATTTAATCTCATGCTAACCAAATCAATGCAGACTTTTTCATTGCAGAGGAAATGGAAAGAGAATTAAGACTCGTTCAAGAAGGTGACCCGCAAGTGAGACGATCTGAAGCACTGCTAATCAACGACTAACCTTCACTTTCAAGAAGTGTGTTACTCGCGAGATTATCATAAAACTCTGTTGTAGAATGCAAGGTGAGTTGCACAAGGCCTTGTCACTGAATGCACAAGTATTTCATTCAAAAGCAAAAGTAGTAGACGTGGATGATTCCACAACAAGTAGATTATGAAATTTTTAAGTATTAGGAGGATGAAGACTAGCACCTTTCTTAGTCAGCATTCCTTGATTATGATGTCTTATTGTGCTCTACCTAAATGTGATCATGGAATCTAGATCACTTTCTTTCAAATAAGAAAGGAAGTCAACCGAGTAGACCTTGCCGTAGGACACTGCCATCCAATGGCTTCACCAAAAAGCATGTGAAGAGTTCTGTTCAATTGTTCATCTGTTTCAGCTGTATCTTTTTGTCCTACCAATTGTTGATTTGTTTCAGCTGTATATTAGGTAGGTAGATAGATACACAAGAGTTTGCTTTTTGGGTAAGAACAAACACGCAAATCCAGTCTGTATATAGTCTTTCCAACCGATTTGTGTTGGTCCAGACTTCTACATGGGCCCAGCTGAAAAAATATTTTAAGTTTAGTACACGTTTAGAAATAAAATAATAATTTGCTTTTAATTTTGCGTTTTAAAATGAGAAAAATTCCATTTTGCACCATATCCTTTATCTACTTTTTTGTTTTTCTTCTAATATTTTATATAGGGGAAAATCTTAAATGCAGATAAAATAAGGGGAGAAATGAAATTGTCCTCTTTTGTAAATTTAAATTCATCTTGTTTACCGGCTATAATTAAGACGAGCCGGTAACTAATGAATCTTAACCCAGCTCCTCGTGATAATTTTTTATCCAATTTTCACACACATACTAAATTTACTATCAGGTCCACCTCGTCTGTAACTGGGTAAATGATGGGTGCGTTTTGTGGCTTTCATTTTGTATGAAACTAATTATACGAATAATAAATAACATGATGCGGTGTTGTCTTCCTCTCCATTTCCTCCTCGCTTTTTCCTATTTCGACGGCCGACCCACGGCCACGCCTCTTCCATCTCGTCACCTCTCGAGATCTCGAAGGCGTCTTCCTCCTCTTCACGGATCGATTAGTCTCGTAAGATTTTCTCCTTTTTTCTCGTTGTCTCTCTTCCCTCGGATGCATCGTGTTATCGGTTGGGGATTCTGATCTGCTTAATCAGGAGGGAGGGAAGTGGATCTGCGGCGGCGGCGGTTTTAGGAGAGGGGATTGTTGACTCCTCGATCGGCGGTTACCGCAATGGCTGCTCCACCTGCTAGGGCACGGGCCGATTATGATTACCTGATCAAGCTTCTACTGATCGGTGACAGCGGTAAGGTTTCCTGAGTTTTTTTTTTTTGATCCGCTTTTCATCGAAAACGCCAGGTCTTCCTTTTCCCTTTCTTCCTCATTTTTTGTTTGGCCCGTGTTGGGGTATGATGTTTCGGTCTTTGATTCGATAGATCTGCATAAATATTGAAATTTGAGGATCTATTATGGGTGTCTTATTTGTATGAACATTTTATGCTTCATCAAAGGTTATATTTCAGCGTGGATTAGTTGGATCTTACACTTTTGATTGCTAGGCCGTTTGATTATTCAAGTTTTATTACATAACAAAATGACAAAACTGGAATTGTTATGTAATTCATGTAATTGAAATTATGTGATTATAAAATGAGAAACAAAAATAATTTTAGATTGTATAGACATGTTCAAAGGTGAGCAAAATACTCTTTGACTAGAACCGTTGAATTGATCAGAGCAGAAGGGGGAGACCAAGAAAAACTTTGTTAATGTAATAAAAAATAATTTGGTTATTTGAAATATTACTGGTTATGGAACCTTGAATGCAATGGAGGTATAAGTTCCACAGTCAACCCCATTGGGATAATCGTGGATTGATGATGATATTTTATGATTGTGCACTTTTAATGGGAATTCTTGACTTATCAAAACATTCAACCAAGATATTGAGGATCGAGACTCGAGACCAAGAAAAACTTTATTAATATAATAAAAAAATTTAGTTATTTGAAATATTATTTGTGATGGAACCTTGAGTAGAGTGCAATGGAGGTATAAGATCCACAGTCAACCCCATTGGGATAATCTAGGATTGATGATGATATATTATGATTGTGCGCTTTTACTGGGAGTTATTGACTTATTGAAAACATTCAACGAAGATATCTCATGGTGGAGTATTTACAGAACAATTGTATTTTTTTGATAAATTCAATTGTTAATCTGTTTTTGTTCTATTTGTTTGTGATTGGAACCTGAAACCAGAGTTTTTTCCTATGAATTATGGTTTTGGAAGGCCTCCTGTGCAATTCTGAGTGGTTGGTCTACTGTTTTAAATGCACTCAATTTTGGATGGGTATACAGTTCTACCTCAGCAAATATACTTTAGACAAGGAATGTGGTGTGTGGTTGCTTAGTGACTGTTTACTTTTAGAAATGAGAGATGAAGAATATAGGGAGGAGTGCGAAACTGGCATTTACTTGTCTTTCCTATTTTATTTCCTCCTATTTCTCTCCAAGTAGGCAGGCCCCAAATGTGTTTGGTTTCAGAATTCCACAATGACTAACTTGGTGTGTATTGAGATTTCATTCAATAATTCTTGCCATTGACTAACTTAAATTATTGCTTCTTACACTCATCAGTTCTTATTAACTTATATTTGCCAGTTCTTTTGATATTTCTACCACAGACATAACTACCTGACATTTTTGTTGTTTTTAGAGTTGGGAGCCTATCTTGATATGATTATACAGACATTTCCCCTTAAACTTACTACTAATTGTTATTTAATGAAGGCTGTGGTCTTGACTAGGCTCTCTCGATTTTCTTGGTGAAAGGAAACTATACTATATTAAAAAAGGTACAAACTGTGTCCCAAAACATTTATCAAAGATGTCTGATGGAAGTTATCCTGATTGCACAATGATGTTGAACATCTATAAAATAGGTTACTTAGGTTGCTGCTTGTTCTTTTAATTCCCTATATGAGAAATTCTAAAGCCTTGAAGGAGGAGAGAATATATAGAATTGGGTAGTTCTATTACGAGTATATATTACCCAGGCAAGTTCTCTGGCTTTAGAAATAGCATCGGCCATAACCTTGGAGTCAGTTTCAAGATAGAATAGCAAGGCTCCCTTGTTGTTTTTTTTTGTTTTTATTAACATGTTATCCCTCATGTTAAAAGTCATTAATGATCATAGCAAGTATGTTTTTTTTTTCAACTCACACCCTCTTGGATAAAGCAGTAACTGGACTTTTATCTGGATTATACATATAGAACTTATGAAAACACATACAAGGTTTGAAAAGTCCAATTAGCTGCTGTAGGTAGTCCACAAAATCTTCGCTTATTTCATTGAAAGATTAAATTCTTTTCCAAAACCTTTGGCAAAAAATTTCAGTGTTCTTTTGTTGCTGGATGATAAAACAAGATGGATACCTTGTTTCATCGTGCACATGCAGAACCCGCATTTGCCTTGCCTATTAACTTGTAGTTAGGCAGCCCTAGGTTCCTCATTCTTTTCTCTTCCTTTTTGTTCCTTTTCAGTGATAGCTTTGTTAAAATGTCAGCCTTTTGTTGTACTTTCGTTGTATTAATTAATTAATTGTTACTGTTATATGAATGATTGTAAATGACATGTGACAGTACTGCTGTTGCCCTTGTTAATTTTTTATTGTTAATGTATCCTCATTTACACAGTATTGTTGCAATGTAATGAAAGGAGAGTGCATAAAGTTGAGTAAAGCGAAATGCATCAGGCCATACTAAATTTACATAAAAAGAGGAGATATTCTCTCCTGTGAATTTTCCGTGGTTTTGAAATAATATTCTTCCATAGGTGTTGGGAAGAGTTGTCTCCTCCTGCGTTTCTCCGATGGCTCCTTCACAACAAGTTTCATCACTACAATTGGGTGGGCTATGCTACATGCCTACATCTTGTGTCTGTCTTTTTTTTTTTTTTAAATGACCATTTTATTATTGACAACTTTGTTGTTCTAACTATGACGACCTGTCCTTTGCACAGAATTGATTTTAAAATAAGAACGATAGAATTGGATGGCAAGCGAATTAAACTACAGATTTGGGATACGGCTGGTCAAGAACGTTTCCGAACTATCACAACTGGTTGGTTTTTATTGTTTTGTTCTTGAAGTCGGGTGCTTTGAGAGTGTATCTTTTACTGACACCTCTTCTTTTGTCCTTTTACCAGCGTATTACCGAGGTGCCATGGGTATCTTGCTCGTTTATGATGTTACCGATGAGTCATCATTTAACAGTAATCACCTTTACATATCTCTGTAGCTAATTGTTGAGATTATTTTCTTTCTTTCTGACTGATTGCATGCTTCTCTCAACAGACATAAGGAATTGGATCCGGAACATCGAACAGCATGCTTCTGATAATGTGAACAAGATTCTTGTTGGTAACAAGGCTGATATGGATGAAAGCAAGCGTGTATGTTCCCTGATAAAATAACTTAATTCTGTGTTTTCCTTCGAGTTATGATAATCACAGGCATTCCCCTGACAAGGTTGTTTAAATTTACGATTACATAGGCTGTGCCTACTGCCAAGGGACAAGCACTTGCTGATGAATATGGAATCAAGTTCTTTGAGACTGTAAGCCGTAGTTCTATGCATCCTTTTAATCCGAAGGTAGTTTCTGCATCTGACTGTTGGTTTTGTGATTTGCAGAGTGCCAAGACAAATCTTAATGTGGAACAAGTCTTCTTTTCGATCGCTAGAGATATTAAGCAAAGACTTTCTGAAACAGATAACAAACCTGAGGTGGAAGAAATTATCTTACATCTAACAACGCATTATGCTGAATGTGGTGCTTAATCAATTGTTAATTTGCTGCAGGATCGAACAATCAAGATCAACAAACCAGACCAGGGAGCAGCCGAGGGTACTGCAGCTACGAGATCAGCATGCTGTGGGTCTTGAGAGAAGGGTTAGGTCAGTGGGGATGGATTCGAGTGTAGTTGATAATTAATTTGCATGTTATAGGCAACAACTGATGCTATTCAATATAATGGACTCATGGTGGGTGCTTGAAATTTCAATCTTTGTATTTTTTTTTTCTTTTTGCTACATTGGGTCTTTTACTGGTGAACTTGCCTGACAATTCTTTCTCCCTTTGGGATTGGAAAACTGCAATTCTTGTTTTGTTCTGAAACTAGTGGCAGAATGTATGCCTTATCACTTATCAGTATGCTGCCGCATCTCACTGTGAGAATGGAATTGGCTTGCCATTGAATTTATTTCTATTATGAGTTTTAATGAGAAAGGGGCTGCTGAGAAATCTTTCAGCTTGTTCTTAGTCAATAAGGTGACAGTTGTTCAGTTGGAAGAAATTTGTTTCAAGATATTCTTTTACTATCATTATTGGTTATTCTTTACATCATTTTGAAGAGTATTTATTCGAAATTTATTTCATCTTGCAAATAGCTTAGGGGGCGTTTGGTTTGCATGTTTTCTATTTTTATTTTCTAAAAATCGCGTATTTTCTAAAAAAAAATAGAAAATGACTTTTTGACATTCTCTATTTTTTCAGAAAATGTTATATATTTTTTTAGAAAACATAGATGGAAAATACAAACCAAACGTTATTTTTTAGAAAATGCACGTTTTTCAAAAAATGAAAATGAAAAATATTCAAGCCAAACGCTCCCTAATTTTTCCTCTTAGATTTCTTTTCTACTTCTTCTTTAATTCCCACTTAGAGTAAATAGAAAAACTTAAAGAAAATAGCTCTTTCTAAGAAGAAGAAAAAGAAGAATAAGAAGTGCTTACCCAAGAACTTGGAAGAGCATGAGCCTGAGAGAACCCTAAAGTCGTCAGCAGCAGCAGTGAGGCCAAGGAAGAAGCAACAAGGAAGAAGGAGCAGAAACAACTTCTTCATAACTCTCAGCTAATTCTTCACCTTTCAGCTACTTTCTCCTCTCACTTTGTGGCCTTTATATACAAATTCCAATGAGAAATTAAATTCCAAAAAGGTTAAACAGAGGAGAGGAGAGAAGAGAGGGGAAAAAAAAAACACAGACGAAAAAAACAAAAACCAAAAAGAGATAGTGACTTTTGATACACAGCCCACAAGAATCTTCCTCCCTCCCTCACATGAAAAGTGAACAATGTAATGAATTCAACCACTTGGGCCTCAACCAATCAAGTTAATTAATGCATCCATAGATACATGCATACTCGGTATTTTACTGACGACCACAGGAGAATGAAGGTAATCAACAACTAATTAAACAGGTACACTTCGTTTCAGTTCAATCATTCCGGCTTGTATATGGGCGAATTCTTAGCCTGCACAATACACTCACGTGAGCTACTCTCACAACTTAGGAAGCCCGAAGGTTTTTATATACGAGAGTCGCCCATGATTGTCACTGTGTTGTGCAGGGTATATATATATATATACCATGCCCTCTATGTGGCGTTCCATTTGGAAGTTCTTCCAGACTCTCGAGCCTTAAAGCTTAGTTATAAGCGGATTTCTCCGTACCTTCCGACTCGCCTACTATATACCATGAATGACGTAATATTCATGGTTTAGAAACCTTACGGTGAAAAAAATTATTTTCAATGCGATTAAACCATAGAAAGTGAAGTATCAACCACCATGTGGTGTGTCTAAT
>JBBPFQ010880297.1:0-23070 GCA_037974815.1 Kaempferia elegans
ACTTAGGAAAATATTTTAAACTATATTTTTTGAACCTAAGATTGAGTTGTTACGGTACGGGTTACATCCGGTAATAATTGTAGTTCTTTGAATAACCTTCGATCTAATATATTGTGCGTCCCGTATTGCAACCCTACCCTGTGGACAATGGAGGGCCCGGATTCATCTTACTCCACTTTGGATATCCACATCTATTGAACATGATCAAAAGTTAAAATTAGACAAAACTTTGTTTAATAAATAAATTTAACTCTGTTAATTTTCTTTTTAAAATTAGTAAAAATTTGTAAAGGACATATTGGTGAAGATCAGATTCTCTGATGTCTTTAATTCTTTTCTGGTCTAAATTAGGAAGGTTGTTGGATAGATTCATGTATTGATTCTCCTGATCTAATCCAACGATCCTCTTAATTTAGAGTAGGAGAGGAATAGAGATTGCAGAGGAATAGAAATTACAAATCAGGATTATGACTATGACGTACATCATGTTAAAATTGATTTAGAATAATATTAGAAATCAATGAAAGAAATAAGTTTTATTTTGTGTTTTATTGGATTATCCCTATTGTATAATGTCTTATATAATGTAAAGAAATTACTAGGTCAATTGATCAATTAATAAGGAAATGAGTACTTAGTAACTTGTTAATAAGGAATAGAATTATTATAATACTAATTTGTTTTGATTTGATATTTTAATTTAGTTATATTTGAATGAGTCTTAAAGGCCAGGCTTGCATCACTTGCATGGCAACCGAGTGAAAAGAGATGTGGAATTCATTTGACTCTTCGATAGATCCCACGGTGTAATAATTTAGTGTTGGAAATTTAAATATAAACAAAGAAGATATATGCATGAATTTTTAATTTCAAATTGAGAGTCTCATGTCTTTATTGTTAGTTTATATTGTATCAAATATTCAAATGTATTAATGTTGTTAATAAATGCACTCAAAGATATTTTCTCACACACATGGGTGTGACAGCCTAAGATTATTAGTTTAGGTCATCTATGTCTGAAGTTGAACTCTGAGTTTATTTGAATTTATAAACTCTCCTACTTTGAGCTTATTTGAATTCATAAACTCTCCTTGTAATCTCCTACAAGCTAAGTAAGGGGTCGTTTGGTTTACATATTTTCTATTTTCATTTTTTAGAAAACGCGTATTTTCTAAAAAATAAAAAATGACTTTTTAAGGGGGCGTTTGGCTTGAATATTTTCCATTTTCATTTTCTGAAAAACACGCATTTTCTAGAAAATAACGTTTTGTTTGCATTTTCCATCTCTGTCTTCTAAAAAAATATATAGCATTTTCTGAAAAAATAGAGAATGTCAAAAAGTCGTTTTCTATTTTTTTAGAAAATGCATGATTTTTAGAAAATGAAAATAAAAAATATGCAAACCAAACGCCCCCTAAATTTTCTTTCCTTTTTTAAAAACAAGCTAAGTAATGATGAAGACGGGCTAACCATGTTGTAGCAGTAGGTTAAATATTAATAGACAAAAAAAAACACAGACATCCCAAATTCAAAGAAACATCAAATAGATGCCTACTACTAATAAGATTAAAAAAAAAATATCAAAAGATGCCCTATCATATATTTTATTTCTGGAGTACTATGTATTTTAGTATTGTTACAATATTTATCGAAAACTGCTATAATATGTATAAATTATCAAATAGTTACTATAATATTATTTCTAATTTCCAACACTCTTTGTAGCAGTTACAATTACCTGCTATAACATGTAAAAATTATATTATAATTGCTACAAACGTAATAGTTATTATGTAGCTACTACAGTGTGTCACAATTAATACAATAGTGTTGTAATAGATACTTAGTAGCTTTTACAATTATTTTAAAAAATATAAAATTATTTTAATAAAATTTAAATAATCTGGATCAAGTTGGTAAAAAATATCTTGTTAAAATAATATTCAGATTTTATATTTTAGAATTTAAGATTTAACTACAACTAATAATAACTATTGATAGCTAATCTATTTCATTTTAATAAAATTAAATCCTAAACTTTAAACTCTTGTAGCAATATGTTTTTGAGATAAAATATATAATAGAGTGTTATTAATTTATTTAAAAAAAAGGCTTCCATATGACGATTTGATAAAACTGGGCTGTCTTTTTTTATTTTTACCCACTAAAATTTGATTAATTATTTTTTAAGATAGTTTTAAAATTTTTGAAAAAAAATAGTAGTTTGTTCTCATCGAGAATTGAATTGTGGTCGACTCCATATTTGACATTAATAAAAATGTAATAATGTGATAAAATTTATGTCATAGTCATTGTGTAAATATAACATTCTATGAGTCGATTTGGTGATCTAGTGAAGAAGCAATGAAATCTGAGTCACCACTAATTACAAATTATAAAAAAAAATTAACCCAGTTACCTCTAGAGATGGCTAATTACAAACTACAAGATTCTTAAGTCGATTGTTGATTTGGTGAAATAATGAGATATGCATTATTGTCGTTTTGCAAACTACAATGTTCTATGGGATAAATTAAAGAAGGTGATTTGGTGAAATAATGAGATTCCAAGTATGTTACTTTGTTAATCTATTGATTATGATGGTGATTTATCTAATCATTAAAGAATTTTCAATTACCATTAAGATAAATTCGAGAAATGCATATTAGTAGATTTGATGGTTTGACTACAAATTAAAGAGATTTGAATCACGATCGAACCCAAACCTACATGGCTTCAACGGGTCAATGGAGGGTCCACGTGCGGTACGCGCGATACGCCGCTGCATGCTGTTCAAGGGAGCTATCCATCCTCCGATCTTCGTAGTTTTGATCCTGACCGTCCATATCTTCTTCGCTTTTTTTTCCTTTGCTATAAATGGATGCTTCCGGTCATTTTAATCCTCCTGTTCTAAGTCAAGGGTTCCTCCTGCTCCTTTTCTCCGCCAAGAACAAAGAGGGAAACCAGATCTGCGCCTCCCTACGCTTCTCCTCCGATCGAAAGGTCTATTCCGTCCGTCTCTTTGCTCTTGTGTTTCTCTTTCTATCGTTGTTAGAATTTATCGGTTCCTTGATAGCCCTAGGAACTGCCACCCATTTGCGTCGAATTTTTGTTTTTTCTGAGTTTGATGATCGATTTAGATTTTCGATGGAACGGTGCACTGATTCTGCGCAAGATGAGCCTGAGGCATCAGCGGTGGCGTCAGAGGATGGGAATCCGAAGCTGGGTCTGGAGGACGCCGATGGTGAAACCTTGGAGGCTAAGGATGTGATAGACGACGAGGTCTTTGAGGAGGCGATGGAGCCGCCAACTCCGATGTCGCTGCAAGCTTTTTCTGATTCACGTGATGATCTGGAAGCTAGCTTGGAGAATGACGCGGTTGGTAAGCTGGAAGACCCTGTTGAATTAGCTGATGTGCAGGTGGGTGATCAAAATGTTGAAGAAGGAATGGAAGAAGAGGAAATTATTGGTCCTGAGGGATTCAGTTTCCCAAAACAGTCCGGGCTGCATCATCAGATGTCTGATGGACAAGAAAATGTCGATCCTGAGAGATTTGATGAATCAACAGATCCTTCCTTACCCTCTAATCAGAGTTCAAAAGAACAAAAATCTGTCGGAGAGCAAAAGTTTGATGAGATTGTAGTTGCTAGAATTGATGATATGAGAGCTGAGGCTGTAGTTGCTAAGATTGATGAAACTGTAGCTGCTAAAGTTGATGCTTGCCATATTGGCAAGGATACAGATGAATTAGTAGCAGTTGAACCTAACAAAGGGGATGCAGCTTGTGATAAATCATGCCATCTTTCTGGAGAAGGGGATGTTGAACAAAAGCCAATGCACATTGAAACCGATTCTCTGATTTCATGTAGCGAAGTTGAAAATGAAATAGACAATGTTGCAAAGAGATCATCTGATGAGTCAACAAATCCTTCCTTACCCTCTTATCAGAGTTCAAAAGAACAAAAATCTGTTGGAGAGCAAAAGTTTGATGAGATTGTAGGTGTTAAAATTGATGCTCAACATATTGACAAGAATACAGATGAATCAGTAGCAGTTGAACCTAACAAAGGAGATGCATCTTGTGATAAATCATGCTATCTTTCTGGAGAAAGGGATGCTGAAAAAGAGCCAATGCACATTGAAACTGATTCTCTGGTTTCATTTAGCGAAGTTGGAAATGAAATAGACAAAGTTGCAAAGAGATCATCTGATATTGAGGATGGTGAGAATATGTTCATGCATATTAGTTCCAGTCCTATGACTTCACATCATGTGGATGGAGAAGTAGAAGTTGCAAATGGATCTGAATTCAATATTGGGACTGGTTGCAAAGAACTTCAAAGCGAGAGATATGAGGTTGAAGAATTTGAGAGAGTGGAATCAGTTATGCCAGATGATAATGGAGAGCTAGTTTGTGATACTAATTCAAACAAATTGACTCCTTTGGTGGACATGAAAGATGATTTGGTTAAGTCTGTAGTCATCACAGAAGGGCTGGAAAAATTTCAGCAGCTGACAGCAAACAATGCTGAACTTGACACTAGTTTTGTAACTAATGGGCACAGTACTGTGAAAAATGAGGGTACTAGTGGTGCAACTAATGTTTCTGTTTCTAGGACCAATGAAGATGCATCTTGTGCTCATGCTGATAATGCAGCTAATGGTTATTCTAAAGAAGCTACCGGTGATATGCATGGTTCCAAGGATAAACTTAAGGAGCAATATGTTGGAAACCTAAACTCTGGACCAAGTAAAAATACCCAACGTTCTACTCCATCAACCTTACTTTCTCCAAAACCTGAAAACTCAAGAGGCTCTAGTTTGGCTGCCCCAGCTGGCCTTGGTTCTGCTGCTTCTTTACCAGAGCCTTCACTCCGTCCCCTTCAGCAATCCAGGGGCTCTACCACCCTCACTAATTCTCAACCATCTGTTGTACCATCTGAGGAGGAGGAGAATGATGAGATACGTAAGAAGCTCCAAATGATCAGGGTCAAGTTTCTTCGATTGGCCCATAGACTTGGACAAACACCCCATAATGCCGTTGTTGCTCAGGTTCTGTACAGGCTAGGTCTGGCTGAGCAGCTCAAAAGAAACACAAAACGACCAGGTGTTTTTAGTTTTGACCAAGCTAGTGTTGTAGCAGGGCAACTTGAGGCTGCTGGACAAGAGACACTGGACTTCTCCTGCACAATAATGGTTATTGGAAAATCAGGGGTCGGTAAGACTGCTACCATTAATTCAATATTTGACGAGGTTAAGTTGCCAACAGATGCTTTCCTGTTAGGGACAAAGAAGGTTCAAGAAGTAGTGGGCATGGTTCAGGGGATCAAGGTTAGGGTTATAGATACACCTGGGCTTTTCTTATCTTCTTTGGATCAACATCGCAATGAAAAAATTCTTCATTCTGTCAAGAAGTTTATCAAAAAGTCCCCTCCAGACATTGTTCTTTACTTTGATCGGTTGGACATGCAAAGTAGGGATTTTGGAGATGCTCCACTACTGCAGACCATCACAAACATATTCGGAGCATCCATTTGGTTCAATGCAATTGTTGTGCTAACACATGCTGCTTCTGCTCCTCCAGATGGCCCAAATGGTAGCCCTTTGAGTTATGATATGTTTGTGACTCAGAGGACTCATGTGGTGCAGCAAGCAATTCGCCAGACTGCTGGGGATGTTCGGCTCATGAATCCTGTTTCTCTGGTTGAGAATCACTCGGCATGTAGGATGAATAGGGCTGGTCAGAGAGTGCTACCAAATGGCCAAGTTTGGAAACCACAGCTGTTGTTGCTTTCATTTGCTTCAAAAATTTTGGCAGAAGCCAACTCTCTCCTAAATTTACAGGATGGTCCTCCTGGTAAGCCATTTGGATCACGTCGCAAAGCTCCTCCTTTACCCTTTCTCTTGTCTTCCCTTCTACAGACAAGACCTCAACTTAAATTGCCAGAAGATCAATTTGATGAGGATGACAACTTAGATGATGATTTGGCTGAGTCATCCTGTTCTGATGAGGGGCCAGATTATGATGAGTTACCGCCTTTCAAGCCTCTCAGTAAATCTCAAATATCCAAGCTTAGTAAAGCTCAGAAGAAGGCATACTTTGAGGAGCTAGATTACCGGGAAAAGCTCTTTTATAAGAAACAACTCAAGGAGGAGAGAAAGCAAAGGAAACTTGCAACTAAATTGGCAGATATGGCTAAGGATTTGCCTTTGGAGAATAATATGGGGGAGATTGAGGAAGAATCCAATGGTTCTGCAACTGTGGCAGTACCTTTGCCAGACTATGTTCTTCCTCATTCCTTTGATTGTGACAATCCTTCTCACCGATATAGATTTCTGGATTCTTCCAACCAATGGCTTATCAGGCCTGTGCTAGATTCTCAGGGTTGGGATCATGATGTTGGTTATGAAGGTTTGAATGTCGAAAGAGTATTTGTTGTCAAAGACAAGATTCCACTATCTGTTTCTGGTCAGCTGACAAAGGATAAGAAGGAATGCAATTTTCAAATGGAGCTGGCTAGCTCAGTAAAGCATAGTGAATCAAAAGCAACTTCTTTAGGTTTGGAAATGCAGACTGTTGGGAAGGACATCGCCTGCACATTACGTGGTGAAACAAGGTTTAGAAATTTTAGGCGAAACAATACAACAGCAGGAGCTTCAGTTACTGTGCTTGGAGACTCAACATCTGCTGGCATAAAGCTGGAAGATAAGCTGATACTTAGCAGAAGATTTAGATTACTCATGAGTGGAGGAGCAATGACTGGCAAAGGTGATGTGGCCTATGGAGGCCGTCTTGAAGCTGTCTTACGAGACATAGATTATCCTATAGGGCAGGCACTGTCCACTATTGCATTATCTTTCGTGGAGTGGCATGATGACCTCTCGCTCGGCTGCAATATTCAATCTCAGATCCCTTTTGGCAGAGGAACTAATATCACTGGTCATGCAAACTTGAATAACAAAGGAACTGGGCAATTTGGTATTCGCTTGAATAGTTCGGAACATCTTCAAATAGTTCTGCTTGCCATCGTCCCTATACTAAGAAATCTCCACAGAACATTCTTTGGTTCCTCTCACTCCATGTGAACTGCTCTCTGCTGTGGTTGAAATAAGCTTCTCTAATATGTGAACCGTGTTCTACAAGTAAGTTTAGTTTCCGAGTATTAACCTTTTCTTTCGCTGTGAAGTTTGCTTTATTACTGAAATAGAAGAATAACCTGCTAGCTGACCTAGCAGTTTCCTTGTATTAGATTGCATCAACGAGCCACTTGAGGGGTTCAATGATGGGTATATGCACTGAAGTTTTTTTGTCTAATGATTGCATTAAATAGAGGGCTGTACTCCATTGACCTTCATGGCATGCCTCAAATTAGATTTGTACTTTGGAAATGCTATGTTCTTAAAATCAATATGGATGACTTGATGCTCAAGAAGTTGTCGCCCCAATTATTCCATTTTCTTGAGTATTAGCTCCTGATAATTTTGTAAATTTTATGATGCTTACACTGCTTTGTTTGATGATAATATCTTTAGGGTTAATTGCCAGGTATGATCCACATACTAAGACCCAAATACTTTTCTTCGTTTCCTGGCTTATTGTCGTTTTGAACGGTTTATATCTTTTATTGCTTATTAACATAGATAATAGATGGTAAGGGTTACTTGAGGGGATGATAAATGTTCAACCATATTTGTGTAGAGAATAATAAACACAAATTTCTGGAAGGGAATTAAATGCCTAATTCAGTTTATTTTAGATTGATTTTAATCAAATTTGCATTTGATACTAATATCTTGGAGATGTATTTCCTAATATAATAGTTTATATGCTGAATTCTATTCAAAATACCTTAATAAAAGGAATGGCTGATTTGGAGGATGTGTCTGGAATGCTTAATGCAAACCTGGTGAGAGTAACATGGACAACTGCATATTGGAGAGTGAATGACTTGTGTTTCATAGGTTCATAAACTTAATTGAGGACTGCTTGAGGGAGAGAGGATGAGGGTTCCGTGTAACCCCTGCAAACTGGTGAGAAGGTTGTCGTGCTACCACTGTGAAAAGTCACTTGGTGCAGCCACTGCTAGCCCGCGAGCAGGTTGCCCATGCGGTGAGCTAGCAAGTAGGCCATGGTGTGGCCGCCATGCCCTCCTGAGAGGCCATGAGCTTCTGGTGGCGTAGCTGCAAGCTAGTAGGAGACAATGACTTCCTGAGCTTGTGA
The DNA here is from genome assembly GCA_037974815.1 of Kaempferia elegans. NCBI lineage: Eukaryota > Viridiplantae > Streptophyta > Magnoliopsida > Zingiberales > Zingiberaceae > Kaempferia > Kaempferia elegans. The sequence continues at coordinate 8,222 of JBBPFQ010880297.1, forward strand.
GGAAGTTGCGAGCTCATGGCCAGGTCACAATTGTGAGCTTGCAACCAAGCCACGGTTGGGAGATTGTGAGCTTGCAGCTATTCCGTGCTCATGAGCTCGCCGTCGAGATTGCGGCAGGTAGTGATAGATGGTGCAAATTGACGAATAGCGTGCTTAGGGATGAAATGAAATGTTGTTTTATCTCATTTTTAGGTCGATTAAAAATTGATCTGCTAATAGATTTTGAATCCATTCTTACGTCAAGCGACAAAAGAAACTATGGGTGCAATTGTGCCTTAAGTGGTTGAATTTGATCTTGGGTTTGACCTTTGCGTAAATGGTTTAAGTTAGGTCATATTTATATTTGATATATGAGTTAAAGTTGTGCAAGAACATAGTAGAACCCACATGGAGATCGTGAAATTTGTGAGTGGATGAGGTTGAGTATGTATGATGAATACACTCGATTACTTGGAGGTCCAATGGAGTTTGAATAAGGTTGTATGACACATTCGAGGGATCATAGAGCAAGAAGTATTGAGATGGTATTAAAGCATCTCATGAGACATGATTTGGTGTGGTTAAGTTAGTTGGCTTAGTGGCTCAAGTCTGTTGGTGATTCAAAAAGGATGGGATAAGACATCTTATGGTGGCAAAAGGCAATTTGCTCGCCTTTAGCATCTCCAACACGAAGGAGGTAAATTACTGGACTGTTAACTCAGACAGTGACTAGTGCATGAGAAAAGACATCTTAGAAAGGACAGTAGGATGATGAGCATTAAGGCAGAATATTAATGGTGGTCGAAAGAAGGTGAACTGTACAGGGGAAGAGTAAAGGATCATACATGAAGCGAGCTATGGGCTTGGTGTATTTGTGGAACTTCACGATAAGAAAGAGATGACTTTGGTGATAAGATTAACTTGCCGAAGGTAAGCTTTTGTGTGAGATTGTGAGAGTTGAGTGACATGCATCTTTGGGAGATGATAGATCTCAATTTAGGTGAAAATTTGATGATCATAGTAGAGTCCATAGTTTATAGAATCGTGATCCTACACATAATTGAATTGGGTTAATAATAGAATTAGTTGAGGCTAGATTGTAAAATTGTACGATACTACCAAAAACCTTTAAAAATCTATGAAACAAGATTAATAATTAGTGTTTTTTTTTTCAAAAAGAAAACTCATTTGCATATTACTAGATTAATAATTTTGCATATACACGCTTGACACCTCATATGATATTATTATATGTATAAATTTAAATTGACAAATAATTTTACTATTATTTTTACACAATATCATCTATTATATTTTTATTTTTATATTATAAAATGAAAGAGTATAAAATTTCTAATAATAATAATCATAACATTCAACGTAGAAATATTCTTTTGTTTTACAAGATAATTCAATTTAAAGGCCAATAAAATATCTAACATAAAAAAACTATTGAATCTTTTGAACTCGGACATAAAAAAAAACAATCTTTTAAAAATCTGTTAAATTAGTAGAATATTAAATAATAGACATCTAAAAATTTATCGTTCTAAAGAAAATGAATTATAAAATATTAAATAACTAAATAGATGTTTAAACAGTCTTAAACTAACTCTGCACAAGATGAAATCTTTTGGATCTCCGGAAAGATTTTAAATGATATTTTTTTTATCTCAAACAGGACGGCTAAGGGTAAATCTTGTAAATAACTATAAATCTTTGAACGAACTTGGTTTGATATTGGTGTGATATATTATATGTTTTATGGTTAAATTTGAATTAAAAGTTATGATATTTTAAAATTTTTACCGTTCGTACTTCAATCGATCATATCAATTCTGTTACAGTCCCTCTCTGATTTTACTGGAAGATTTGATTGTATGATTCAGGATTGATTTATGCTTCCGGTGGGATCCTACGATCGACAAGCATGGGTAGAGCCGAAGTTGACACGTGAGCTTTGCTGACTCTACCAAGGAGTCATCAGTCATGCAAACATAATTTTTCGTTTGGAATCCAGGACACTGAATAGTTACACTAGGAAATTTAGGAGTTTAAATCCTCTCTGTCCCTTAATTTTTATGTTTCCATATTTCCTTACCAATCGAACGGATCAAATTTTATCTTAAGAATATGGTGCACATCACGAAAATATCGTATACATTTCGAGAATATCACACATGTCTGATCGGCAAGGGGACATAGGGACACAAAAATATTAGGACGGAAGATTTGATTTGGAAAGTTAGAAGTAGCCGTTGATTTGACAAAGCCAGTAGTTGGATGACCCATAGCTACAGCGAATTATTTGATTAATGTTGGTTTTCAATCAATTGAAGTAGTTATTGAGAAATTACAAATTGAAATGATCTATAAAATAGTCTACTGACAGTAAATCTCATCAATTGATCGACCTCAAAATAGTAGAACAAAAGTGAAGTTCAAGCTCAAGGAGATTGAAGATTATTAAAAGGAGGGCCGACGAAAGGATTTGAAGGCTGGCAAAATATTAATTGTCTAAATTTATTGAGTCTTATTCTCTTATACTTTTAGCTTTCCACCAGGGGTGGATCTAGGATTTTAAGTTTGGGGAGGTCATATATAAAGTGATAAAAAATATTATATAATAATATCTCAAACTCATGCATAATATATATTTAATTGAAATGTAAAAAAAAATAAAGGAGAAAATTTTACTTGTATGAGGATTCAAACTGTAAAACTGACCTACAAGAAGACCCCAACTTATCATTAGACCAAGTAGTTATGTACTTATTGTTGTGGGCCAAATAAAATATATACTAAATTTTTTTAAAATTTTCTATATAAAAACACCGTTATTAAAAAATTTAGGGAGGACCATGGCCCCCCGGGTCATAATGTATGCCCCTGCTTTCCACTAAGTTCTTAGTGTAAAATAACTTTTATATGAACTTAAAACTTTAAATATTTAATATTATTTTTTATAAAATGAGGGAGAAATTGAGAGATATCTTATATAGAAGATAAACATGATGATTGAAATAAAAGAGAGCATCGGGTGTTTTATGTGGCCATAAAATATATTTAAAATATAAAGGAAAGTTTTACAAAATGGTTGTCCGGCCTACTATATTATATGACATTGAATGTTGGGTTATTACTCAAGCATATGAGTAGAAGATGAGAGTTGCAGAGATAAGAATGTTAAGGTTAATATGTGGATATATGAGAATTAATAGAATTAAAAATAAGAGTATTAGAAAGAAAGTTGATAACTCTGAGTGACACGTTTAAGATAGTACAAATACATATTTAGACGGTTAATAAATGCTCTAGTTAGGTGATATGAAACTATGACAAATATGCATATCAAAGAGGAAGAGGAAAATAAAAAAAAAACTTTTATCAACAATAAAATAAGATAAAATTTATTTAAATATAGATTATAATATAGTAGGGGATAAAGTCTAACGATATACAAGAATCCATATAATCGATCTCACTTAGTGAGATAAAATTTAATTATTGTTATTGGAAGTTATCTGTGAAGAAAAAAGATAATGATTTTTAGGAGTGATTACATAGAGGAACTTTGAGAGTTTTCAATTACTTTACAACCATTAGTACAAGTAAAAAAAGTTAATACTTGTAGGTAAATCGTTATTTAATCTCTTTTATTTTTTAAGTTGATATTAAATATTTAATTTATGCTGACTAATTCTAGAGGTGATCATATAAAAATTTTTCATCGGTCATCATGGTAAATCGAAAAGTGCTCATAACGGACAGTCTATTAGTTTAGCATTCTTATGACTGCTCTTTAAGAAAAATATATTAGTTAAGAAACGGAGACTCGATTCTTAAATGTTGAAAAACTAAAAAAATATTCGACTACAACATCATTACCTAGGAAGACTTATTCAACTCCTCTAACCACTTAACCAATCCGTCCAATACAAAGTATTTTAACTTTCGTTCGATCCACTCTGTGTTAATTTCTATTTTAAGATAAACATATCATTAAAAAAATAATAAATCTAGTTAGCCTCATTGACTGACCATCGGATGACCAACTCAGTCCCAAGGAAATTTCCACCGACTACCGGGGCAATAAACATCCCATTAAAGGATTGCTTAAAGGTGAAATAGAGAAATATTAAAATTAACATCCCAATAAAATAAAATTATTTATTTATAAAATAATAATTCAAAACAACCTATTTTAGTTTGTTTTTTCCACTTTAAATCAGTGTACACTAGAACATTGAATCTTGTAAATTTTCTTTTTCAAATATACAGGAAAAATTATATATTACATTTAATAAAAAAAGTATAAAGATTTGATTTACGATTTGGCTTGATGTACAATAAACCAATTCTAAATGAGCCTAAATTTTAGCGTGTTATGGTAGAATAATTGGACTAAAATAAAATTTTATCTCAGCTCTAGTTATTTTTAAATGATTATCTTTATTTAAGTATTAAAAAGATATTTAATTATGAAATTTTATGAGTGTCAATTCCAATATCCAAATTAAACAGAATATAATCTAGTTTGTTAGTTTTTTTTAAACTTAAATGAAACTAAATTAGTGTACTATCGAATTGAAATTTGACCATAATTTGTGATCATTCATATTTTAATTCAATATTCTATGTAAAAATTCTGGATTTTAAAAGTATAATAAATGAAGCTTATATTGATAAAATAATTTTAATTTTATTACTTACAAAATACATATCATTTTTATTTGGTCAATTTTAAATTGACCGAAATTAAAACCACAATATTGAGTTTCTACTTTTTTTACCCAATTTATTGATATTATTTGAAAATAATTTATTTTTATTAGTAATATACATTTTTAATTTGCACAAAAATATGATTGGTTGACAAAATGGTGAGAGGGTGGTTTATTACAAACTATTATTTTAGAAAAAATTAGAAATATTTTTTTTTTCTATAAAAATCGAAAAGGACGACTTTCTAAAATAGTCAAAATATATAGCATCCTTCGTAAGTTTATTATCATAACAAAGTTTTATACATTAGTATATATTTTCTTTCTGTAAAACTACCCTTACTTTTGGTGTTGTTGTAGCATCTACTAATTTATAGATATTACACAATTATAATAGTTACAATTTTATAGTTATAAATTTTATAGTTATGAAATATAGATACTTCAATTCAATTTTATGGGTTCAGATGGACTTCACTGAGGGCGCCTTTAAGTGTTGAAGGCGTCTTCGTTGAGGGCACATTCCAGATTGAAGAATAACTCCATTTAGCTCCATTTGTTTTGATCGCTTGGGTGATTTTGGACATCCGAAATAGGCTCACCCTAATTCATGTTCTGTCCTTCTCCTTCAGTAGTTTTCCTCTCCGACTTCTCGTCCCTTGGACCGCTGAGCACGTCCTTTTCATTCGCTGGTATACTCTTTCGCAACTTCTTGTCCCTCGAATGCATCAAGTTCGTCTGTCGCATCTTCAGCTCAACTTCTTGTGTTCATAAGCTCCTACACACTTAGATACAAGGATCAGAAAACTACAGGATCTAACGTAACTTGGTTGATCACATCAAAACCAAGCTGGGGACCAACACATTTGACCATGCACTATCATATATTGTTACATGCTGAGTCATTTGGATTCACTACCCCTGTTGTAATTTATTTTCTTCAGGTAGCAGGTAGATAATATGATGTATTTTGGAGAATCCTAAGTCTCACGTCACATTTGAGAACAATTTTATATATTATCTTCTCCTGTTTTATTAGCACTTTCGTTTTTGGATTTGGTTATGTAATAATTTGACTTGGTTGTGGATTTTAGCCTTGTGGCTACCTTTATTTGGTTATGTGGTTTGCTGTGTTAAGCGGGTCAGCTTGCATCATCTATATTTTCTATATATATTAGGTGGGGATTGTGTAAATCCCTCTATACTATTATTGCTATATTTTATATCTTCCGCTGTGTATCCATATTCGTGTGGTGGAATCATATCATATTATATCATACATTGTCACCAGTGGGACTGTCCATTTTGTCAGGCAAGTATACATCTGGGGAGTACAAGATGAGCTTTTATCTATGATAAACATGGATCAATACTTATTAACATTGGTAAACATTATAATATATTATAGTCGTTTTAAATCATAGTTGATATTTTATTTTTAATCAACACTTACGGTAGAAAATACATCCCGTATCTACTAAATTGTGTAATTGTAGTCGCTATAAAATTGTAATTGCTAAAATTATATAGCTATTACAAAATTATATCTAGTATGATTGAACAGTGTCATGAACATTTTTAAAAATAAAAATGTCCAATAAAATAAATAAATGAGGGACATTCTTTTGCCGATTTGGGGTCTCTTTTGGCCAACTTTGTTGTAAAAAATATATTAAAAAAACGTAAGCAATACATGGGTAATGGTGTTGTTATTATTATTTTTTTACTTTATACTTTAAGGTTTTGAATTTGAAGTGATTATATATATTTATATTCATCTCGGCAACCTTTACCTCTCAAGACATCTGAACCTTTTTACATGTGAAAGTCACTCACGATGGATGTAAAAAAGTATTATGCAGTAGCAGACTCCTCTCTCTCTATATATATATGGAAGGATTGTCCATGGTGGATGCGCAGAGAGTGTTATATATATATATATAGTCTTGATCTTGTGTGCGACTGCGCGCGTGCATAATTAGTTTTTTTATTATTTAATTAAAAAATTAATATTTATTTAAATATAAATTCTAAATAGATAATTATACACGTAAACTTTTAAAATTAGCTCATTGTTTCTTTAAAATTGATCGTTTTAAATTTTTCTTTCAACTTAACATTATAACCCAATTAGGGAATCTGAATCTTAGGAGTAAAATCTTAATATTTTACCGCTTGAATACCATAAACTAATTAAATATTATAAATCAATTGAGAAGTTTTAACGACACGTACTGTATTAATATTATATATATATATATATAAAATATTAATCTGTACACAGTGATTATGTAAGCTAATATTCCCTGATATTTATATACCGTGGACGACTAATGAAAAGTGCATTCAAGGTGTCTTCTAAAGACCGTCACTCACTGTGTTCATCGTAGATGTGCATGTTAAGATTTCTCGTATAATAAAATCTATATGTATATATGTCTGTTTGTGAAGAATGTTATCCTATTTTGATGAGTGTACGTGTAATATAATATAACTTAAACTTAGGATCAATTTGCCGATAGGATTTAGAGTTTATATTTATATTTATATTTATATTTATATTTATATTTATATTTATATATTTAAATAGGGATTGTTACGTGCGGGAGCTGAGGACATCTGGCCGCAGGGTTGTCCAGTTCAATTAGGTAAAAGGCAAGCGAGCCGACGCCGACGATGGCATCGTTGCAGCAGGCGGAGCGATGGCTTCCCCTCGAAGCAAATCCCGACGTCATGAACCAGGTGCACCCTTGCAGCCCCTGAATCCATCCATCTTTCCTTCGATGCCTCTTGTTTGTTTGGATTCCAGGGAAAAGAAGAAGCGATATATTTCGTTCACTTTTCCGAAAACTAAAATTTCAGTCGACATTTGGGGAAATCTCTTTCTAAGGCGTTTCCCAAATTTTCGTTTCTTCATATTTGCAGTTCATTTGGGGCCTCGGTGTTCCGGAGGATCAAGTGGAGTTCAACGATGTGTATGGTTTGGATGACGAGCTCTTGTTGATGGTCCCCAAGCCTGTGCTTGCAGTGCTGTTTCTTTTCCCATCTTCCACTCAGGTGCTGCTGCTGTTAGTTAAACGCTCTTTTAGATCTCGTACCGCACTATCAATTTTTTGCTTTTCTAATTTGTGAAAGGGCGAGGCTGGGAAGGTAGAAGATCAAGAACAAGCCTCTGAGAAACCGAATAAGGTATGCAATGCCTCGCCTAGTTCCTTCAATATGTAGCACCAACATCTTCCATGGCAATTAGCTACCTGTCTATCAGTTATGCTCTTCAAAATTTGAATAAAAAAGGCATGATTTTTACGAATGAATATATTGAGAGGAACTATTGTTTGATATCTTATTTATGATGTAGTCTGTGGATTTTTTTGATACTGATTACTCCTAAATGAGATTAGTATGTGGTTAGTTATTGGCCTCTTTCAAAAATCTTTGCAATTTGATTTGGAACATGAACATGCAAGAACACTCCTAATTGTTAGCAGAACATTTGGCTACAATTTGACATGCCTTGGTGATTAATGATGAAACCTACAATTGGGAGAAAACTTTAAGCTGTGTTTTAGAAAATGGGCGAATAGAGTGAGTAAAGATAAATTTGTCTGAGAGCCTTGTGATTTGTAAGTTGTTCATTATATTGTTCTTCTTTGGATCTTCTTTAAGGTTGTTGCATTTCTTCTAATAGGAACTAAATGCAAATGTATATTTTCTGAAACAAACTGTGGATAATGCTTGTGGAACTATCGCTGTTCTTCATGCCATAGGAAATGCAAATTCACGAATCAAACTAGGTGCGTTCCCTTCGTATAAATATGGGTTGTGTGTTTTATTTAAATGAACTATTTGTTGGTCTTAGCAGAATTACTTGTGATTGACAGTGATGAGTAATGTTTTGCTAAATATACATAATCAGTTTGGTGTACATTCTGCCATAGGACTCTGCAAGACAGAAATTTAACTGGTTTATATATATATTATATGATAATATTAGACTACACAACGTGCGTGCGCGACTTTCATGCGTGACACTTTGCATGGAAGGCGCCTTCCGCAGAGTGTCGCGCATAGTGGTTGTGCAGGCTAATCTCTCTCTCTCTCTCTCTTGATATATATATTTGCAAACAATTGTTAATTGTTTGGTCTTACTTGCATATTCTTTTACTTTGAAAATTTGATCACTCGAAGAATTGGTGCCATAAAATTTCTTTTGAAAATTTTAAATTATCAAAATTAAAAATCCACGAGGATTACATAGTCATCCTATGATTTTGAAATTGACACTTCAATTTACTCATTAGAGAATCATAGAAGGATTCAGTAGTGTTATAACATAACGCCACAGTTTCTTTTTTTTTTTTTTTTTTTTGAGGAAATTGGAAGACAAATGTTTAGAGATGCAATTGTAAAGTCAACTGATATGCAAAGAGTTCAACATATATTATATCGAGATTGCATTCTATTGTAGGGGGTCCCAACATAATATGGCAAAACCTTATACAGATTCAGTTCAGGAACAATATAAGGTCTAAGAGAAGACTAGCAATGCTGTAGTAGGAAGGTGGCATTTGTGAAACTAGTATTCAATCCAAAACATTCTTATTTATTTTGCTTTTATGTCAGTGGCCTATGGTGTTACACTTGTTTACATTTTCTTATATCTTGGTTCTATTCGTGTAGCCGAGAACTCTTTTTTGGATAGGTTTTTTAAATCGACAGCTAGATTGGATCCATTTGAGGTTGGTATGACAGCTTTCCAATTTCCCAGATGAAGTTTTGATCTTTTAATTTTTTGATTATTTAACGTTGTCGATTGCCCCCTTGCTTATCAGCGTGCTGCTTTTTTGGAAAAGGACCGAGAAATGGAGGATGCACATTCTCTTGCGGCTACTGCTGGGGACACACAGGTTCCTTCTACACGTGATCTTTTTTCCATTGCTTCTAAAGCTAATGGCAGAATGAGGAACATGCTTTTCGATTACTTATATCATGACTTAGCTTCAGTTGAACCTTATCGTGTAAAGAACAATTCTCGTGTCGGCTCATCACTATTTTGAACGACTTAACTCAAACTAGTTGACTTAGACAATTTTAGTTGATTGAATTCCAATTTAGTCAACTATGGAATTGACTCAATTATTCAGTTAATTGAAGAACTTTCCTTCGACTATATCTGTTCGCATCTATTCCGTGATCCAATACATGCTAGGTAAAACTGTAATCTCTCTTATCACATGAAATTGTTTAGGTTCTATTAGTAATTTTGTGAACTTTTGGATCTAGTTGGAGAACTATGGAATTATGGGGACCAAAATCAAATTAATCCTAAAATGACATATTAGTTCTCACTGGTTAACAAAATATCACCATTTCCAGTAAACTATGTTTCATTACTATTTTCCCTAAAATATGTTAACAATGTGCCATTTCTTCTTCAGGCTTCTTCAGTTGTAAATGAGCATTATGTTTGCTTCACATGCGTCGACGGTAAGGACGATGTTTGTTTCCAATTTTATTTAATGTTTGTCCAAATGGAACATTCAGTTAATCTAATGGAAGAATGTATCCCTTTTATACTCCAATTTTTCAGGAGAACTTTACGAACTTGATGGAAGGAAATCGAAACCACGAAGTCACGGTCCTACATCTCCTCACACTTTATTACAGGTACTTTAACTTGATTAAGTTGTGAAATGGTGCATGTTCATGGAAAATGACTTGGATAATATGACCTAAGGGCATCTCCAATCGTTAGAGCTCCAAATATTTTTTTTTTATAATTTTAATTTGCCACATCAACAATCTATATTTTTATTAAAATATCTCCCATGGTTAAAGCTCTAAGTAAGCTTTTTTTTTTATATAATTCATAACATATAATTGCATAGTTTCATGCATATTACACTAATTTCAACACAAAAGAGCAGGTTTGAAAACTCAAATCTGCTCTTAAACTGTAAACCTAAAACCTCACTCATATAATAATTAAAATTTTTTCATTGAGGTTTTTTAATTTTATAAACCTCTTACAAACCTTCTATTGGAGATGCTCTCGGCTCTATTTTCCGCATATAGTTATGATTTAACTAATGAAGAGTAGCTTAACTTTGTTTGAGTGTTGAATAGTGTACGTGGGTGTGTGTTCCATAGGATGCTGCTAAAGTCATAAAAGGTATGATCGAGAAGAATCCTAACTCGATGAACTTCAACGTCATGGCAATGTCACAGAAACAAAATGGCATTGCCGAGTGAAGATTGTGGGACGGCTTTCTACCACTAGCTAAACCTTTCTTCAGTCTGCCAATAAATCATGTCGAAATTTCCGGATTAACAATGCCTTAGGTGCCAGAGCCTGTTTTAAGATAAATTCAAGATGAAGAGTTTCAGTACAGATTTTCTTATGTGATGACTGCCAACATCGACCGACAAGTCAGTTTTATTTCAAGTTTCTGCGCCAGGTACTCGCCCTCCTCTCAACTAAACCTGCATTGTAAGACACCAAAAAATAAATAAATAAATAAATACTGAATCTTATTATAAACTTACACATTCTATGACACATGAAGTCAGTTAGTTTTCTCAGCTCCACAGATCGGCCATTATGTAAATTTGAGAAACACAGTAGGACCTCAGAGACGCCCCAGTGGTTGAAACGTACGATTTGAACCCTCATTGTATATGAATGTGCCTTGCTGCTTTAACACCGCATCAAGTCTCAAGGGCGATAATCTTTTGCTTTTTTTTAGTTGGCACCATGTATATATAGCTTACGACGACTAATCCTAAGAGATGGTCTTGGTTTCACGAAAGTTTTCTACCAACTACTGAAGAAATTGGAAAGCGCTTGTAGCGGACGACCCATCCGCCTAATATTCTTGGTCAACTATCTATTAAAGGGAATTCATCGTTTTGGAACTCGATCCTTAAATGCCTAGGAAATTGAGAAGGTCCCTTGCCACTCTAAGTTTCGAGTTCTAGTTTCAGCGAATTAACAAATAAGTTTTTATTAATAGAGCTGATAGGTCGCTCTCTATGAGCGCTTTCCGATTTATCTTAGTGGCTAGTGGGAAACTTCTATGGAGTTGAACTGATCATCTCCAGTGATTAGTCAGCGAACCATCCTACGCTTAGTGCAGTGGTAAAGCGACGGGATTCATTCCCATGCAACGAGCCCTAAATCCTAAGCTCGGGGGTGATAACGTGAGTCATGTCGGAAACAACATCCAACTTTGATCAAGCATGGTCTACAATACGAAGGAACACTTAAACAAGTTAGATCTCAAAAGATCCAATCAAGGAGGGGAAACATTAAAGGGCAAAAATATACCGCTGAAACAAGACAACGACTAGATGTCAATGCTTCAGCGATGATTTGATGGAGTTGTTCCTTGTCGATGAGAGGACCGAGCGGGACAGAGGTGAAAAACATGTTCCCCTACCTCGACTATATGTCAATGCTTCAGCGATGATTTGATGGAGTTGTTCCTTGTCGATGAGAGGACTGAGAGGGGCAGAGAAGAACAACATGTTCCCCTACCTCGACGGTGCCACTAGGGTGAAACAGAGCTAAGTTCATTCACGGCAGAATTAGGCAACACTCGTGGCGGCGACAAACATTGGGAAGACACTGCTTGCAGCCGAGACCAGGGCAAGTGGCCGGCAGAGTAGGCGACATGAGGTATTGGGTATAACTGAGGTGGTAAGTGGATGATTATTTGCCACATGAGATTTTCGGATCAATTCTCGAGATGGCGAGGCTTAAATCCCTACATCCCATATAACTCACCCCTATACATCCGTGATTTATCTTCTCTGTGTTAGTCTTGAGACGGACCAACGGAAACACTTCCACATTTTACCACATATGGTTTCAAGCAAGCAATAGGAACAAGTTTAAATATCCACTAACCTTCTGAAGTCATTCAGACGGAATCATCGAGCAAGTAATGCCATCATGCACCAGCTGAAGAACTGCATCTCTGAGTCTATAATACTCATCCTCGACGTTGTAGACCTGGTGAGAAATCCTCACATAGCCAGTAGTACCAACACCATGGTTCCTATCCTCCTCCTCCTTAGGATGAAAGTAAACAGGAACTTCAACCTTGAACTCCTCCCTCAACAAGCTCCGTAAGCTCAGAGCATCCGTCTCGCTCGAAACCCCCAAGCAGTTGGGCAATCCGACCATGATCATGCTACAGCACATCCCCGGCGGCGACCCGATAAGCGTTCCCCATGCGTCGGCCAGCATCTCTCCCATCTTCACAACCCTCTCGTGGTTCCTCTTTCGGATGCCTTCGATCCCGCCCTCGAATCGACTGATGAATTCCATGGCCGACGGCAACACGAGCTGGGCGCTGTAGTCGCGGGTGCCGATCCACGCGCTCTCCGTCGGCAGGCCGTTGCCGTACTCGTGGGAGACGACCGGGTGGTGCAGAGGGGGCGAGGTCGTCGAAGCTTTTTTTTGGGCGTACAGGAATGCGGCGGAGGGAGGGCAGAAGAACCATTTGTGGAAGTTGCTGGTGTAGAAATCGGCGCCGATGTCCTGCACGTCGACCTTGACGTTGCCGATCGAGTGGGCGCCGTCGACGAACACCTGGTCGACGCCCGCCTCGCGGCAGATTGTGGTGAGCTCCTTGACGGGGAGGACGACGCTGGGCATGGAGGTGACGTGGCAGATCACGGCGAGGCGGACCCTCCGCCCCTCCGCCTTGGCCCGATCCAGGGCGTTGCAGAACTCGCGAATGATCTCCTCGTCGGAGGAGATGGGGAAGGGGAGGGGCGCCTCGATAATGCGGCCGCCGGATCGGGCGATGTATGCGCGGATGGACTTCTTGACGGCGGGGTAGGCGTGGTGGAAGATGACGACCGCGTCCCCCTTGCGGAAGGCGCCCTCGGCGAAGGACCAGGTGGCGTGCTGGAGGACGATGGCGACGGCGGTGGTGGCGTTGTCGACCAGGGAGATCTCTTCGATGTCGGCGGCGTTGATGAGGTCCCTCACGAGGGCGCGGGAGCGGAGAATACCGGGCTTGAGGTGGTGGAAGTAGAACTCGTCGGGCTGACGGAGGAACAGTTGCTGCCACCGGAGCTGGGCGGCGGACACAGAGGCGGGGCAGCTGCCGAAGCTGCCGTTGTTGAGGCGGGCGACGGAGGGGTGGTGGTGGGAGAACTCCTCCGCGATCTCGGCGGCGGAGATGGGGGTGGATGCCGGCTGCAGCGGCTTCGCAGGAAGGCAGCGGCTGGCTCCTGTGGGGTTCATGGCGGTGCTGCAGCGGCGGAGGAGATAGATCTAGGTTTAGGGGGAGGTGACTGGACCGCACATAATCAGATGTTATGATGTTGTTTAAGGCGATAACATCATTTTATGTTCGATTAATATTGAGGACAAGCATTCTAAATATCGACCTCTAAGTAGAATATTCGTCCTCTAAATATATATTAAAGGCGGTCTGCTTTCGTTGTAAAAAATATAAAAAAAATATTAAGCACATGGGTCATGGAAATAATACTATAATAATATGATAATGGTTGCGTGCATTTTTAAGTTGAGTTGCCTGAGATCATCTACAGTGATTGTAAATATTTCTCTCAAATATTTCCACATCACTTTTTAGATATTTTATTATTTAAATATCTCAAATTTTATAATAAAATATCTCACTCTCGAATATCTCTAACTTCACAATTAAATAACTCACCAACTAAATATTTATTAATTTAAATAAAATTAATATATATTTTTAATATATTTTAATTTAAAAAATTTAAAAAGTAATAAAAAATAAATAAATTGGAGCAGGCAGTAGGACCGCCTGCTGCACAGCAACAGCAGACATGACAACTAGGATGAAATCACCTGGTAAAGATTTTTACCAAGTGATTTATATTCTCTTCTCAAATATCCCCACAATATAATATACTTGATAGGAGAATATTTAGAGAGAAATATTCTTTTCAAATATCTACTTGCCTACCATAGTAAAATATTGAGTGCATTATATTCTAATAAGACCATCAAGATAATCCAAAAGAAAAAAGTCATGAAAAATACTATATTATTTGCATGCATGCATGGTTTATTCTATTATTAGAGTACATTACATTCTATAAGACCATCAAGATAATCCAAAAGAAAAAAGTCATGAA
>JBBPFQ010880513.1:0-11935 GCA_037974815.1 Kaempferia elegans
TAGTTTTTTTAATTTTTAATTATTAATTTTATTTTTGTTTTACATTTTTTTATGTTTTCTCAATTTTTAGTTGTTTTAATTTTTTTATTTTTATTTTTATAAATGTCTTACTTTTTTTAATTTTTAATTAGTTTTTAAATTTTAAATTTTAAATTTTAAATTATTATTATTATTTTTTATTAATTTTTATTTTAATTTTTTTAAATTTTTTTGACTTTTTAAAATTTTTAAATTTTTTTGTAGAAATGAGAATGAGAATGAAAATGAAACCCTCAAGTCATATCGGTTTGGTGATTCCCATATATTTGGAAATCATTTTCAAATTCTCATTCCCAAACCTATAATCCAAACACTATTATTTACTATAATTCATTCCCTCATTCCTAAATCCACCAACTAAACACCCCTTAGAGACATAGCTCTTCATCATCTTCATAGCACAGCGTTTATAACTTTAATAAATTTTTTAATCAAATTTGTTAAAATCGCTACAACTTTTATTAATATTGCTTTAAATGTGAAGTAATTCGATTAAAGTTAAAATCGCTTTAACTTTTATTAAATTATTTAAAAATATTCTAGCAAGTACAATAATCGTTTATAATATGGGGCAATAAATATATTTTCGTAATAAAGCCTTGTAAAAAAAACAAATGTTGAATATATTATTAAAATATTAATATGAAAATATAGAGTAATATCGGGCGTTTGGTATGATTCTCGCTTATTTGGGTAAAATCAAATTATTTGGGGGTCTTTTGGGTAAAACTCACACAGCGATGTGACTGATTTGATGAAGCTCCTCGATTACGATTTCCCGCAACCAAATAAAAAAGCATAATTGGGACAAGTCGGAGAAATGACAAGGCAACGGCTGAGACAGTCGCTGCGACGACGCCAGTGCTACAACAGCAAGCGCGTCTAACGCGTCTGCATCAAGCAAGCCGCCGAAAGAGGATAAAAGGAGTAGACGGCGATCGAGAGTGAGAGGGAGAGTCGCGGAGGAGAGGGCACATGGCGACGCTGCAGAGTTGGCGGAAGGCCGTTGGCGCGCTCAAAGACTCCACCGCCGTCGGCCTCGCGAACCTCAACAGCGATTTCAAGGTGGCAGTCCAAATCACTCTTCTTTTTCCACATCTTTCTTTTCTCCTGGTGTGATCCCTGAACGCCGCCCCGTCTTTTCTTTCTCTCGATCTAAGGATTTGGATGTGGCCATTGTCAAGGCAAGTAATCACGTTGAGTGCCCGCCCAAGGAGCGCCATCTGAGGAGTCAGTTCTTTTCCTTTTGCATCCGATTTTTTTTTTTCCTTTCATTTTTCTTTCTGTTTTTCCTATCATCAATTTCTTGTTTTCTGGACTGCAATGAGTTGCAGAGATCTTGGCGGCCACTTCGATCACCCGCCCTCGCGCTGATGTAACCTATTGTATCCACGCCCTTGCACGGAGGCTTGCCAAGACGCGCAATTGGACGGTACCCATCTCTCCCTTCTTCTGTTTACTTGGATTGTTTTTCCCCTTCTTTTTCTTCATCCCCTTAAAGAGAATGAACCTTGTAGATGATTGATCTGGATTTTGGTGTTATGTTAGTCGGATTGGTAGTAAATTAGATTTTTGTTAAACGAATGCATAGGAGGATCTAGTACAGTGTGTTACGAACTTCGAAGAAAAAACTTTTCTTGCTCTTTTGGAACCATAAGATTTTGAGGAATTAGAGTACTATTTCTATACCAACTTTTGTAAGAAAAGATGGGAATTAAAATTCTGTTATCCTGAAAATTTGAGATTTAATGATCTATTCAAAATGGGTTGGATATATCTTTTGAGTAGAGGCTTTTGAGGAATTCTTTTCTATTGTGGAATTGGTTCCAAACAAGTTATTAAGGCCTTTATAAATACTTGTTTGAAAGGGAAATGAAGAAAGGGAGACAGAAGGGGACATTAAATCCTCCAATTCGGGCATTATATATCCGCACATGATACTAGGGCACGTCAGTGAATTGAATATCATTGAAGCACCTGTGTCATCTCATGCAATTTTGATAGTTATAATAAATTGCAGCAGGCATATCATGTGCAGCTGTAGTCAGATGGTAGAAAGCTGAAACTAGACTTAACGAAAACATCTGCTCTAGTTTGTCTGATGTGTCCATCAGTAGCTTTTTATGGAATTGAAGTTTGAGATCTGCTCTTGAGGAAAATTTACATTGATGCAGGATTCAAGTAATATAAGATGCCCTAATCTTTTGCTTGGCTGATTGACTTTTTCCAGTTGAGATGAATTTCAAGGACTTCCATGCTTGCACCACCACATTTCATCTATTGCAGAACATTTATGTGATCAGTGTTAGCAGATACAACTAGTTATGATCTTAAAGCAAAGAATAAATATTCTGGAACTTTCGTACAGTCAATGTTAGCAGATAAAACTAGATTCCTAGATCACCCTAGAATTATAATTATAAAATCGTTTTGAATTGGGGTGCTTTTTAATGCTTTATCTTGAATTTTATATTGTATGAATTCAGATAGATTTCTGTACCTAACCAAGATGCTTGAGAGGCTACCCAAGCATCTTTATAGAAATAGTACAGGTGACATACCACATTAATTTGCTAGATTCAAACTACCTGTTCAGTGTTTCACCTAGTCCCATTTTAAAGTGTCATCTCGTTTTTAAAACTGAAAAAGAGAAATTTTAAAAAAAGAGATTCAACCACCCCCCTCTCCTTCTTTTCGATCCTTCAATCTTTACTATTTTCTATTATTATCATTCACTACTTGCCCGAATAAACGGTGCCATGCAGGTGGCATTGAAGACGCTTATAGTAATCCATAGGGCTCTCAGAGATGGTGACCCAACATTCCGAGAAGGGCTGCTTAATTTCCCACAAAGGGTCCGCATTTGTCAATTATCAAATTTCAAGGATGATTCAAGTCCTATTGGTATTTTCTTACACCTTCGTAAATGAGAACAAATAGAGAACCTATGGTTCAGTGCTGGATCTTGCAACTAGTTTTCTTATATTATTGGGAAAAAATTTATTTATTTGAACAATTGGCAGCGTGGGATTGCTCTGCATGGGTGCGTGCTTATGCTCTGTTTTTGGAGGAAAGACTTGAATGTTTCAAGGTCTTGAAGTATGATGTTGAAGCTGAGCGTTTGGTACGACCTGATCCAGGTTCTGAAAAGGTCTAGATAATTATCTGAACAAGCAAACATGTGATTATATGCAGGGAAATTTCACTTCAAATTCTGAATTGTTCTACTCATCTAATATATTTTCTGATAGGGGTATAGTAAAACCAGAGAGCTGGAAAATGAAGATTTATTGGAGCAGTTGCCTGCTTTACAACAGTTATTATACCGCCTTGTTGGATGTCGTGTAATCATCACTGGAGCTATTGGAGAAATATAACTAATATTTATGTTGTGCACAAATATGTCAACAAAATTCATGAGAGTTTAATTTTTTTTCTATTTCTATTTAATGGATATTCACACTAGCTTCTTGTTGGCTGCGCAGCCAGAAGGAGCAGCTGTTAGCAACTATGTTGTTCAATATGCGCTCGCTTTGGTGAGCCACTTGCTTTTGTAAAATCTGAT
Organism: Kaempferia elegans; assembly: GCA_037974815.1. Classification (NCBI taxonomy): domain Eukaryota; kingdom Viridiplantae; phylum Streptophyta; class Magnoliopsida; order Zingiberales; family Zingiberaceae; genus Kaempferia; species Kaempferia elegans. The sequence goes on from JBBPFQ010880513.1 coordinate 3,605, forward strand.
TACTATTTTTTTCTCTCACCAAGTTATACATTCTTATGGACATACTACATGTATTAATTTTTTCTTGGAAGGGCTATCGTAGAGTTCTGTGTCTAGTCAAATTCAACCAAGTTCTTTAATGGGTTATATTGTTTTGTGACTGCAAGAAAAATCTGCTGTCATACTGTTGAGGTCAGAAAACTGTTTGTACTTGGAGGCGCGTCGTTGGACTAGATTGAGTTTCTTCTTGAATAACTCATTGTTTTGGTTATCTAGAATGAAAGATAGATAGATTTATCTATAATTGCTCTTAGTACAGGTTCGTTTTCCTACACGTGCTGTTGTGCTGTTATTTTCCAACCATTTATTTGTTCTTCTTTTCTATTTCTCTGTAATGGAGAGTGAATTTTCCCCTTTCAATTTTTTTTTCCTCTCTTCATATGGTAACAGGTACTGAAAGAGAGCTTCAAAATCTATTGTGCTATAAATGATGGAATCATCAACCTTGTTGACAAGGTATTGTCCTGAACTTCTCTTCTTGGTGGGGTTTGCACATGCAACTTCTTTAAAAGGACAATCAAGCCTCTATGTTGACTTAGATATCTAGTTTTATCTCTATTGCAGTTGTTTGAGATGCCAAGACATGAAGCAATTAAAGCCCTTGAAATCTACAGAAGGGCTGGTCAACAGGTCTCTGCTATTTGCAATTATCAAATCCTCTGCCACTTAATAACTAGTTTCTGCTTGTGACTGCATTGCTGTTGGTTGTTTCTTTCAATCGTGTTCAAGATGACTTGAAGCAGCATAAATCAAAGAAATTTACTTTCTCTCTATTTTTGGCTTCTAAGGTAGTCCTTTTCTTTTCAGGCTGCAAGTCTTTCAGAATTTTATGAAGTTTGTCGTGGACTGGAACTCGCTAGAAATTTCCAGTTTCCAAACTTGAGGGAGGTAGTTGGTTTCAAGTGTTGTCTAGCATTTTTTTACTTTAATAATATGGATTAATTGAATCTTTTTCTAATATATTAGCCTCCACAATCATTTCTTGCAACTATGGAAGAATATATCAGAGAGGCTCCACGTGTGGTTTCGGACCCGAGAGAACCATTGGTAAGTAACTATCTTCACTTTAACTTGGGTTGTTACTTTTTGTCTTGCGTGCTTTAATCGATATATTATTCAAGTACAGTTTCTTGTTTCCAAATTTTACTATTTGCAAATGCTTCGTGTGCCGTAGAATTTTATTGATTGTTTGTATTTTTTTTTGCCTATTGAAAAAATGTGTTTTTCCCTTTTATTGTGTGTAACTTTCATGTGTAAATTGCTATGATCACTGGACTTTACCTTCAGCTGCAAAATAGGAAATGAATGTTTTAAGTGGTAGGCCTGTTTATTTAATAAAGTAACTGTTAATCTTTCTTGCAATAGGACTTCCCAGAGAGACTCCTCCTAACGTACAAAGTAGAAGCAGTTCCTGTCACAGTTGAGGAAGAGCAGCCATCTCTCGAAACCAAATCAGCAACACCCATCACTGAAGTTGCATCACCTGCTGCATCCCCCAAGGCACAGAGTTTGGCGACCGTAGATCTTCTTGTAAGTTTTGCCTGCAAGGATTTTTCTTTTGGATTTGCTATTCATACCTGATTGCAAACATTTTCTTGGTGTCATAGGGACTAAATGTATCTGCACGAGAAGAAAGTAATGCATTAGCCTTGGCAATTGTCCCAGCCAGTATGCATATGAACTTCCTTGAACTCATAATTTTCTATTGCGTTTCAATGCTGAAGGGATGGTGAAGAAAACCCTAAATGCCTGCAGGTATTCAGGATAAAGGATTTGATCCAATAGGATGGGAACTTGCCCTGGTGAATACTCCAAGCGACAATAGTGCTGCTGTCACGGAAAGCAAACTGGCTAGTCTTTTTGATATAAGCCCACTCATTATATATATAAAAAGATGATCTTGTCCTTGATCCTCTATATATCATCACAAACTCATATGAACTCTTGTCCATTATTTTTCTTTTGGCAATGACTTGCAGGGTGGTGGCTTTGATAAGCTCACACTGGACAGCCTATACTACGAAGCAGTGTACAGGCAGCAACCGGCGGAGCTCCACGGAGCACCACCTCCAAATCCATTCATGGTGGCTGATCCATTTGCAATGTCAAACCAATCTCCACCTTTCCAAATGGCTGCCACGGCCCACCAGCAGCAGCAGAAGATGCCCATGTACATGCAACCCAATCCCTTCGGGCAGCCTGTCTATCAGCAGCAGCTGGAGGCTGCCTTGGGGATTGCACCAAATCCCTTCGGGGATGATGGTTCCAGAGCCCTACCAGGAAACACTCCTCGCCAACAGAGCAATCCTTTTGGAAACCCCCAGTTGTTCTAAGCCCAGCCCCGAATTCTTTTGTGATATATATATCATGTTGTCCGTCTTGTGTATTTTTTTGACTAGGAATAAATAAACAAACAAACTGCATGGGTGAGCCCATCTTATCTCGGTCTTGTTGTCTTTGTCACCGTGATTTAATTATTCGACCGTTAGAAAAGGCCAAGCGGCGATAAATGGGACTCCACTCTGCCACCACGTGCCCATTGATTTTGCGATCCACCTCCGCAGCGAACGAAACCTTCCTTTGCCGACACTTCGCTCCCCGCGGCCTCCAGGCACACATGGCTCCTTCCACGTGTGATATTAACAATGTCTTCGAAGACGGCCGAGTGATTGATTGCTTGATTTGGTCTCCACTACTGATGCCGACGTCGAAAACAAATCCTACTTATGGTGTGATATTTTAACAGGAATTAATAATTTTATGACTGCAGTTTTTGAATGAAAACGGCTAAAATTGATGGTTCGTGGCTGGAAAATTAAAAGCGTCCAAATGTATTGACGGCGTTAAATATCCGTTTCCATTTGCTCTCTCTTTCTCTATCTCTGCCCCTGTCAACTCGTCAACTTCCGGCGGAAACTAGTCGATTTCTGCTTTACTGATTTCGCACTCATATTTTCGTCGAATCCTGCCCCACTGGGCTCTGTTCTTTGATCGGATTTAACTTTCTGGCGCGTCGGAGGGGAACGAAATTAGTGTCGGAGGAAGAACACATCGCGGCAGGATTGGAAGGTGGTAGATAGTGTGTTCTGCGCCTCCGATCTGCGGATCCTTGCGTACGCCGTCTTGTTTTATCGCTCTCTGTATTTTTCTTTGCAGTCTCGATAGTGGGGAAAATGAAAAGAAAAGAAATCGACCATTTTTTTTTTTATGTTTTGAATATGCGTTTTTCTTTGATAGCGTTGAAATTTCCCTTTTTTGATTTGTTGCTTTATTGATGATATAATGGTATGTTTTATAGTCAGTTTCTGGAAATTCTTTGGAACGGCTTAAAGATTTGTTTATTGTTACAGACGTGAGAAAGGAATTCATTGAATATATTTGAAGGACAGTAGGAGTAGGACCAACAGTTGAGAATGTGACAAGATGACCTTCGTTTAGGTGTTTGGCTAAAATGGTCTAGGTACTTGACAGGCTGTGGTAATTGGTTTAGGTTTTGAAAAAACTAACTAAGTTCCCCTTCTTTGAGTTGGATTTTATCTGAGTGAGTGAATAAGCAAGGTTGCTATCAGGCTTGTGTCATATTGGGAATACTGATATTTGGTAATTATTTGTCACCATTCATATCTATAGGAATCTTCACCTAATTTGAATTTTGCAGTGAATTTCGTCAACCATGGTCCTTTCTGATCAATGCAACTACATTCCTGTCTACATCCTGTTTATGGTTCGAAGTTCTTATTAAAAGGTTTAATCTGTTTGGATTGATTCAGAAATTAAAAGGTTTAATCTGTTTGATTTAGAAATTTTGACCCGAATCATTTTTCGTTATAAAATACAGTTGATGTCAATTGTAGGTATTGTGGAATTGTCAAGTGTGAATTACGAGACACCTAGTACTTTGGGTAGTCACATCCACAGAATGTTACTTTAAGTTGATTTATTTTTTTTATTTAATGCAAAAAGAGACTGTTTACTTTGATTTCAACAACATAAGTAGTTAAACTAAAAATCATATGTTGATACTGACACACCAAAATCCCTATTGTTTATTATTCAAAGGGGAAATTGTTTGTGGCTGAATAAGTATATTGTAAGATTTGTTTCTACAGTGAGTAAACTGCATTCTAATTTACCTTCAAATGACATCCGTTCACAGGGAATAAGTCTTGTTGGAGGTAGTTATGGCCACAATTGCTGACATAGGGCTTGCAGCAGCCATTAACTTCCTTACTGCCTTGGCATTCCTCGTGGTATTTGCTGTTCTAAGGATCCAGCCAGTAAATGACAGGGTTTATTTTTCAAAATGGTATCTTAAAGGTACAAGAAGCAGTCCAACTGTTGGCGGAGCATTTGTGCAAAAGTTTGTCAATTTGAATTGGAGGTCATACTTGCGATTTTTGGAATGGGTGCCGGATGCTCTCAAGATGCCTGAACCAGAGCTTATAGACCATGCAGGACTTGACTCTGTGGTCTTCTTGCGAATATACTTGATTGGGTATTCTACCTAAGTTTTGGATTTTATTTCATTTGTTATTGCTGGTTATCGTTATTACACTAATACAGTAATATCAGGAGCAGTTAGGTGTGATACGTTGAGAATAAATATGTAATCTAATACGACATAGATCATACAATTGGACAAATTGAATCAATTAGAATTACTCTAAAGGTATTTGACTCTATTTGAAGCTACAAACGACTATCTATTTGTTCAACTATTGTATCCTAAATACAACCTTTCAATGAAAAATTGTTTGTTTTTATTGAGTAAAGAGGACTTATGTTCCCTATTGCATAGAAAATTCTACAATTTTCTTTAGCCTTCCTTTCTCCTTCTGCTAGGAGAAGTCAAAAGAATTTGTTGTTTGCACAATTCTTTGGCCTAGGTTTTGAGTTCACTCACATGGCTGTCTTGTCTAAATCATGCCTCATGGGCCATATTCCTCCTACTGGGTCCACCATTGTCTTCGAACCCTAGAAGACATTTTGTTCATGCAACATAAGATTGTCAAAGGGAATCACATTTTCAGGCATGTTGTTTCATTAATTAAATTGTTGTAGATAAGATTAGAACATTTTGTTCACATGAGAAGCTACCAGACAATTGAGATTTTCACAGTAAGCTGAGGAAAGCACATTGTTGGCATAACTCCTTTGTATTTTCAGATTTTCAGTGCTTCTGATGCTTTGTGATGTACTAGTTTTCCCACAATTGTTTACAAATTACAGGATTTGTTAGTTCATTTTGTCGCCAATCCCTTTGAGTGCTCATCTGGTTTTCCTTTTCTCCATTGCAGACTTAAAATCTTTATTCCCATTGCAATCCTGGCATTTGGTGTTCTTGTCCCTGTAAACTGGACTAGTAACGGACTAAAAGATTCAAAGAGTTTAGAATACAGTGACATTGACAAACTATCAGTATCCAATATCTCTACTGGGTCACAGAGGTGAGTTATTATGATTTTATCGATAGATCAGTTACATATACTGATCGTGTATGTCCTGCATTTGCACTGTTTAAAATAATCCGAAGGAAAATAATAAGCTAATTCAATAGAAATAGAAAAAGGAAATTTTGTGCAGGCCCACACACTTCATACCTTCAGAGGTTTTATTATATATATATATATCACAGAGAGTTTTTGAATACATAGTTGAGTCCCTACAAAAGGTTAGCATATTTTATGAAACCTATGAAGGTATGATAACTTGCTACTCAATAGAATGTAGCTTTTGAAGGTATCACATGATTAAAAAGTTTGCAACGGTGAAGAATAACTTTGAAGCATTACAAAACAGAAACGAGATTATTAATGAAGCTCCACTGCTTTAATGTTCATATAGTATGAAAATTTGCTCCATATTATTATGTGAAACAAGGTTCAAATCTTGAGTCATGCTAATGTTTTAGTCTTTGATTGAAATGACGTATGATGCTGTGGTGAATTGGAGGTGAAAAGAGAAAGGAAATGAAGAAGAAAAAGAAGAAGAGAAGATAACTATATACTTAAGTTCAGACTGTGTTCCATTTGCAATGATACAATTTTAGCATTATATTATATTGGCACATGCTAAATAAATAAAAAAAATTATTTTAATTCATCTTGATGTATGTTTTTTATTTTTTTATTTTTTAGATTCTAGGTATCATATCCAGGGGTGGACAATCAGACCCCACATTCCAGCTACCAAGTAAATCTGGGAAGCGAGGTGGCTCCTAACGTGGCAACCCAGCTTCACTAGTTGTTCAAACATCGCATGCATGCGATGCATGAGTTTTGAACCCTGGTTGCTTGGGAAAAACACCTAGCCACTTACCACCACACTATGCCTTGGGGGCATGTTGTAGCATGCTAAAGAGGGTCAAGCATTAGCATGACACAATATTCATTGACATAATGACACAGGAGAAATTATGTAAAATTTGATAATTTATTGGAATAATATGTTTTGATTATGCTACTAGAACATGGATGGAAATATGATCATAATACAAATTATGTTTTAAATGTCATGTTGTGCCTCCAACAAGTCAAACTATACACTTCTAGTAAATTATCAAAACCTGATATTATCATGTGTAACCTATTTTGATCATGTCTATTAATATTGTATTGTGCCTTCACTTGACATGACACACATTAAGATGAATTCATTTAAAGTTTGTTCAATCAGATTTTAAGTTATAATATACAGGAAAGAGTAAAATAAGAAATTGAGTGTGTATTGTTTTAGATAGTTCGTTAAATGATGAAGTTGTAGGAGTAGTTAGAAGAGGAGATAGAATTATAACCCTTGAGATAATAGTGACAAAAGAAACTATGAATATAATTAGCGTATATGCACCGAAAGTAGGTTCAGATGAAGCTACTAAATCAAGGTTTTGGGATGACTTAGATGAAGTATTACAAAACATTCCACCAAATGAATGATTTAAAGGATGTGATCTAAATGACCATGTTGGAGTGAAAAATGAGAAATATGAGAGGGTACATGACATGGGTTATGGGTTTGGAACGAGAAATGCAGAAGGGAAAACTATATTAGATTTTGCGATAACATATGACCTTATATTAGCTAATACATTTTTAAAGAAGAAGAACACTTAGTCATATTTAAAAGTGGGAATAATAAATCGCAAATTGACTGTCTTATAGTTAGGAAGAGGGATAGAAAAATTTGTAAAGATTGCAAGGTTATCCCGGGAGAAACCTTAACTGCCCAACATTGGATGGGAGTGTTGGATATACGCCTCAAGTATAGTATCAATAGAAAGAAAATACATATGCCTCCTAGAATTAAGTGGTGAAAGTTAGAGGATGAGAACTAAAATATATTTAAGGAGAAGGTAGGAATTTAAATATTAGGTGAAATATACGGTGACTCTAATGTGACATGGGATAGGATGATATCAAAGTTGAAAATAGTAGCTAAGAGTGTACTCGGTGAGTCAAAGAGATATACACCACTAAGTAAAGAATCTTGGTGGTAAAATGAGAAAGTACAAGAGAAAAGGAATGGAAAACAAACAACTTATAAGGAATTATATATTTGCAAGAACGAGGAAAACTTAGAAAAAATATACAACAACGAAAAAAAGGCTAAGAAAATAGTGAATGAAGCAAAGAATAAAACTTTTGAACGATTATATCAAAAATTGGATACAAAAGAAGGGGAAAGAGATATTTATAAAATAGCTAAAGTGAGAGAAAGGAAGACAAGAGATTTTATTCAAATAAAATGTATTAAAGATGAATTTAATAGGGTACTAATAAATGATGAAGAAATAAAAAAGCGGTGGAAGAGGTATTTTCATCAACTTTTTAATAAACGTTTAGGTGACCAACCTAACTTAGGTAATTTAAGAAAGTCAAATGAGTATAAAAATTTAAATATTTATCGTATAATTTAAACTTCAGATGTAGAACAAACTTTAAATGGGATGCACACTGGAAAAGTCGTTGGGTCAGATGATATTCCGATAGAGGTATGAAAATGCCTAGAGAAGTAAGGTATTGAATGACTTACAAAATTATTTAACATGATATTGAAAACGAAAAAAATAGCTGATCATGGAGGGTAAGTACTCTAGTTCCCTTATATAAGAATAAGGGAGTCATATAAAATTTGATAAACTATAGGGGTATTAAACTACTGAGTCATATCATGAAACTTTCAGAAAAAGTAATAGAAAAAAGATTACGGAAGGAGGCTATGGTGATCGAAAATCAATTTAGGTTAATGTTTAGAAGGTCGACAATAGAAACTATGCATCTTCTTAGACACTAATTA
>JBBPFQ010880622.1:0-11081 GCA_037974815.1 Kaempferia elegans
AGGTCGAGCAATCGCACGTGGCCGTTATACAGTACTCCTCCGGGACGAAGGGGATGGTGAAGGCAGCCGCGCTGTCGCATCGCAACTTCATCGCGATGGTCGCGGGATTCCACGCGACCAGGAAACTGACGGCGGAGCCGGAGGTGTTTCTCTTGGGAGCCCCCTTGTTCCATTCCATGGGTTTCTTCTTTCTGATGAAAGCCCTGGCGTTGGGCGAGACGACGGTTGTGATTGGGGGCAAGGGAGGCGTGAAGCAAATGCTACAGGCGGCAGAGAGGTATCGGGTGACCGCCATGACGGCGGCGCCACCCGTAGTGGTTGCGATGGCAAAGTGGCCGGTGCCGCTAGACCTAGAAGCTCTGGAGCACATCACCTGTGGCGGCGCGCCACTCCCTGAGGCAGCAGCCGTGCGATTCATGCGGCGATTTCCGCGCGTCGAGATCCGTCAGGTATTTACTTTACTTTAACCAAGGAAATGAGAATTAGAACCTCATTCAAAGTCCGGCCTTTGTCTTACTCTTAAAATTAAAGAATTTAGATAAGGTTCGCTTAGTTCTTCATAAAAGATTCATATTTTCTTATAAAAATTTGTCTCTAGAATGTCAATAATGTGGATGGATTTGCTCAGACCTTGCTCAAACTGTCAAAACCTATAAGACTTTTATGGTGACGTTGTTTATAGTTTTCTTTTCCTACCACATCACTGGAGAAAGCAACAATTGATATCGCCACCAAATTAAAGATACCTGCTCCCACTTTGAACTCTTGAGCTGTTGTTGTTGGCGTGACGAGTGAATTGTCTGTAGGCTTAAATGAGAAATAGAAAATTCCTTAAGTTTCAACTAGCATAATGAAAAAGGGATTTTGACTAGGGAAATTTTGTTTTTTTTAAATAATTTGTATTAAACAGAGAATAGTCCTTTTTTGGCAAAATCAATACAATATGTTCTTGTGAGGAATTGGAAAATTCCTCAACTAGGGTGTGCAATGAACAAGTGATTTCTTGGGAAACTTTTGCTTTTTTGTATGAAACAGAGAATAAGCTTTAGACTTTACTCCAATTAGAATTTGAATTTTGGTCCTGTAACATTTTGTTTTTTTCCATTCGTCAGGAAATACATGGATAGCGATATCCAAACTACTGTCTTTTTTTACATGTGCATCAGCAAGATTCCAATAACAAATTCTTTGTCACTTAATGCGATTGATATATTATACTTGAGAGGAGAACGATAAATTATTGATTGAATTAGATTAGATGCAACGACCAACGCCCATAAGTTTCTTCTGATAGAATCAGATGTAACAACTACTGGTTTTTAGTTTCCTTGTACAAATATGTTTCAATACTGAACCAGGTGTGTAGAATTGCAATTGAGTCAGTGGCACAGATGGGGTCCTAATTTACAACTAGTTCAATTTATTTCCTTGTAGTGCTACAACAAGTAGCGACTTTTGGTTAGAGAACTGGTCTTTCTCGGTTGTTAGTTAATTTACTAATGGATGCATGATGGCAGGGATATGGATCCACTGAAGGTGGAGGCATATCTAGGATGATCTGTAAAGAGGAGTGTCATCGGGTTAGGTCCGCTGGTCGCCTCTCGCACAACGTTGAAGCTATGCTTGTGGATAATGCCACAGGAGAAAGATTGTCAATCGGCCAAACTGGAGAACTATGGGTTAGAAGCCCTTACGTCATGCTAGGTAATGAAACAGAGCCAATTCATCATTAATACTTGGTTTAAAACTAAGTCGATGGATTATCTCACTGTTATCAGGTTATGTCAGAAATGAGCAAGCAAATGCAAACACCTTCGATGCCAATGGTTGGTTAAAGACTGGTGACCTCTGTTACTTTGATGAGGATGGATTTCTTCACATTGTGGATCGGTTGAAGGAATTGATTAAATATAAAGCCTATCAGGTAAATGCAATTAGTCGCTCTACGTTGAATAAAATCTTCCCAGAATTTACAGGGTAAGTCATTATGGACCATTGTAGGTTCCACCTGCTGAGTTAGAGCATTTGCTTCAATGTCTACCAGGGATTGCTGACGCTGCAGTGGTTCCGTAAGTTCAGCTGATTAGTTGAACTTTGACTTCTCTGTATTTTGGATCTGTCCCAAAGTAATTTATGCTTTCCTTGAGTCCTAACGCTTAGTGGTTGTCTGCGAAATTGTAGTTATCCGAATGAGGAAGCAGGCCAAATACCTATGGCTTTAGTAGTTCCACAGCCAGGATCCAACCTCAGTGAAATAGAAATAATGGATCTCATCGCGAAGCAGGTCATATATCTTGCTCAATTGTATTTCCTCTGTTGTATTCTACTATCCAGAAACCTCATAACTTTGGCAAAGTAAGATTTGGACCGACTCCTATATATGCTTGCCGCGTTGTAGGTAGCGCCTTACAAGAAGATTCGCAAAGTAGTTTTCACTAACTACATACCGAAAACGCCATCAGGGAAGATCTTGAGAGCAGCATTGCGCAACCATGCAGTTTTCAACTCCTTGTCTAGACTATAATGTGGATTAGTTTTCCAAAGCAATTATGATTTGAATAAAGTGACTTGTTTATATTCCAATATAATGTATTGGATCTCCTCTCTATTTGTGGGGCTTATTTGTATATGTAAGCATGTGCATTGATGCGATCAAACTCATTAAGTGATCTAATAAATTATAATGGTAGATTTGAATTATTGGATATGAGGTTTACATATGTAGAATCTATTAGCCTGCATTATTATATATTAATGATGGGTTGATAATGAATGTGAGCCCACCATATATAGGGCGTGGTCTTCGTTGGATTAGGTATTCTGATTGAACTCTACGCTCTTCATTAACGAAGAGTTTACGACGTTGTCAACCTAGTTCATTTGGAAGATCCAGCCATTCTTCTTCTTCTCTTAGGATGCTGAATTTTGGAGGACGACACAAAGAAGATGAGTTTTTATCATCTCAACATTGGTTCATTTAATTTCTATTGTGTCGTATCATCAATGTAACTAGATCTATGTGTTTAGATTTGTTTTCCTTATTCGAGTTCATACTGTTTTAAAATTTATGCAGTTAGGAAGATAAATTTCATAGCAAATAGTATCGGAGCTCGGGTCGTTTCATCGATTTAATGACATTAAAGTTTAAGTTTTTCATTGATTTTTGGTGTTTTATGCTAGATTTCAATTTGCTAACATAAAACGTTGTTTGATTGTCGAAAATCTAGAAAAGAAAATATATGATAGGCCGAAATGAAAATTACTTTTAGGTTAGATATATATTTAAAGTAACTCGCTATAAATATGTTATTGTGTGTGGTATGTCGGCCTAAAAAAATATGTTTTATGACCATTTAACACAATAATACATTGGAGTTATAATTCATATAACCAAACCTAGTTCATATTTGGAAATGAATCCTGCCCATAATGTGCCGATCCAAAGGAACATTATTAGTTGGGATCAGAGTATCACTGATAAATTATAATTTAATAAAAGATTAATTGTAATGTTTTACTTGACAACTCATAAGGCTCATGTATATGCATATATAATTAGTTTTTATTTCACTGTTTACACAGATATATATGCATATTCTTACCAATAATGTAAGCATTTGTTTTTTGCTCTTGTCTTTTAATAACATATAAGATATCTGCCAATCATCATAAACAAACTAGATGTAAAAGGACCGATGATAAGAGTAAGGGTAGTGAAATTGCAATGTGTCGAAGTGAGTCATAGTTTTTAGGATTGCAATCTTATACATAATCGATTTAGAGTCATAGTTTTTAGGATTGCAACCTTACACATAATTGATTTTGAGTCAGAATTAAATCGGTTGGGATTGAATGATAGAATCATGCATATGATATATACTATCAACAAATTCTTTAAATTTAATTTAGTTTTGATAGAATAATCAAATTGATGAATAAAAACTAAATCAATTTGATATTTGATTACATTTTTTTTTAGAATAAATTAAATAAGGTCTCACATGCACGCGGTGAGGTACAGGCATTCTCCCCCTCACCTGCGCTCACCGCTCACTATCTTTGCTCCCCTCAGCTTCACCTGCATGGTCGAGCATCCATGTCGTCGTCGCTGCCTATCACTGGTGATGCCTTTTGCTCTTCCTTTGAACACTCGTTGGCACATCGTCGCTGCTCCACTCATGGCCTCAGTCGCGACACTCGCGCATCTATGTCACTACCGCGGCCTGCCGCCGACCAATGTGAAATTTGAATAACCATTTTCATGGGTCATCCCAAGTGAGTTTAAATATTTTATAAAAATTTATATCTAACAACATTGTTTTAGATTTTTTTTAAAATTTTTAAAGTAGGCTTATCAATGCTCATCAGGTTGGAGGATTGTATCAAACATTTAGATACCATAATTGTTAATTACAAAATTATGATTATATATAGTCATTACAATTAGTATTGATCAAATATAAAATATTTATATGATACCAATTATGATTCATAATAATTACAATATAATATTTATCATATATGAAATGTTCATATTATAGCGATAGTTGTTATAATATAAGATTACTAATATGGTCTAGAGTTGAAATATTCATAGCAATTTGAATAAGGGTATTTTTAAAAATAAAAATAAAATGTGACGAGGTACTGGATGATAAATAAAAAAAAGGTGTTTTTTAAGATTTCAATAAAAACACATCTTTTAAATTTTATACTATAATAAAAGAATGAAGATATAACTTTTAAATAAATGAATATTATAAACCTCAAATTTTTAGTAATTATACTCTAAACTTAATTAAGCAACAGTTAATATATTTCACATATTCAAATAACTGCGACACATCTATTATACTAGTCATCGCGCACACGCGTTGTATGTACAATATAATACATGAATACGATAAATTAGACTTGATAATGATGCGCCGAACCCATATAGTAGTACAAGAGACGCTTGAGAACCTAGAGCAAACTATTGTAATAGACTATGCGTTATAAAAAAAAAATTAATTTAATTTTTTATATCAGATATTAAACTGATAAGGACATATACTACACTTGATCTTAGTCAAAAGGCTGAGAAATGTGTGTTTTTTAATGTCACCGACCTAAGGTGTTTATAGAAGTTTCTTTACTTGCGGTGTTGTTAATTTTAATATGTGGGGCTAAAGAAATCATAATAGTGTAATACCTATTAATGAGAAAATTTTCTAATAATACGCCGCACTTGAGTCTCGAACTCTAGATCCTGAATTGTAATGAGAAAATTTTCTAATAATACGATGCAGATGAGTCTCAAACTCTAGATTTATAATTGATTAATGAGAAAAAATTTCAATAATACCCGTAGCTGAGGGATATTAATGTAATTTCATTCGAGACTTCACCAAATTAATTAGAAATTAGTTAGTCTTTATGTCAGATTCTTTATAATATAGTAAGATAATATTATTAAAATGAAGAATAGCTTTTTATTTTAAAAAAAATAAAATATGGAGAGGCTGAATGAAATGTTTTTCTTAATAAATATTTTTTTTTGTAATAATTTTAATCCAATAAAAAAATAATCGATCATGATAATGATCATCAGGCTTATGAAGAAGCATCAGGAGGAGGAAGTCGTTCGTTCCCTCTGCCACACGTGCCCCTCTGCATGCCGATCTCCGCATCGATGATCGGAGACTCTCCGCACGTGTCGCCGGTCTCTGACACCCAACTTCCTCCTCCCCCATATAAATAGGTCTCTCCCCCCACCGCCCTCGCCTCGCTCATCTTCTTCTACCATGGCGGAGAGGCAGGCGGCCCCCAGCCCAGCGTCTGCTCGCCCCCAGCAGCACCACCGGCCCAGTGACGACGCCTCCGGCGGGCCGTGGCAAGGCCTCCTCCGCCTGATCCGTCAGCACGCGCCGGCCAACTCCACCCACCTCCTCGTCCTGCTCACCCTCGTGGTGTCCGGCGGCATCCTCCTCGCCTTGGCCGCCGGCATCGCCCTCACCGGCTTCGCGCTCGCCGTCGTCTTCCTCGGCCCCATCCTGCTGCTCACCAGCCCGGTCTGGGTCCCGGCGGCCGCTCTCGTGTTCGGAGCGACGGCGCTGGTGCTGTCGGCGTGCGGCTTCGGCCTGGCCTCGGTGGCGGGGTCCACGTGGGTGTACCGGTACGCGATGGGGAGACACCCGGTGGGGTCCGACCGGGTGGACTACGTGCGCAGCAGGATCGCCGACACGGTGAGCCACGTCAAGGACTACGCGCGCGGGTACGGTGGGTACCTGAAGGGCCGGGTGAAGGACGCGGCGCCCGGAGCGTGACCGGCAGCCAGCCAGCCACCGCCACGTTCGTCGACGGTCGTTTCTTCTTCGTCATCATGTTTCAGTGTTTCTGCGTGGCTTAATTTGTTACTCTAATTAATTTTACTTTGCTGTAATTAATTCCTTCTTATGGTACGTAGTAGTAACGATTTTAAAAAGAAACAGAGAAATAACGGACGATATAGTTTTCACAGAAAGAATTTCATCCACCACTTTAGAATTGAAGTTGAAAGAACTCATTTTCTTAATTTGAAAAAGCAGAGGAAGAAGATCAGTGATGAATGTGTGGATGTCCACCAAAATAAAGGGGGTAAAAGTAAAGATTAGACGTTGCCTCCCTTGTTTAAGAGCTCATGTGGTAGCTGCCTAGTCTTAATCCTCCTCTCATTTACACTTCGTTTAATTTTTTTTTTAAGATTATCTAATTCATTAGTGACACACTTTGAATAAAATTTACTTTATCAATATTAAAATTGATAAAATTTAATTAAAGAAAAATAATAAGCACACAGAAAAATATAAAAAATTTAAGGATAGACACATAAAGTGATATTCATAAAAAGTAAAAATGATGACTATAAATTTATAATTTATGTCTATCCCTGAGTTTTTCTCTGAAATTTTTCCTTATTTCTCTCTTGTATAAAAAAAATAATAAATTCATTAAAAAAATAAAAAAGAATAGATTTTAACTATAAAAATTGTGAACCCAAGGGATGAGATCTGGAGTGCAATGTTTTGTAGTTAATTTTGTGTAATTTAATTTTTTTAGGTTAATTTATTATTTTGTATATAGAATATTGATTAAATCTGATCAATTATAGTAAAAACAGAGTGAATTTTATTTTAAATGTCATTAATAAGTTAGCTAGGTTTTTAAAGAAGTTTGAGCATAAATAAAATGAGAAGGAATCAAAAGAAGACCAGAATGGAGGTGAGAAACAGGATTTACACTATGAATGGAGTTGAAATTAGGAAACGAGCTGCAGTGATTTAATTTGTAGGGAGGAAGAGGAGGAGACACAGCAAGGATCAGAAAAGGACAGTAGAAAGTGTGAAATGTGTTGACAAGTTTGGCTGATATCTACATTGCATCATACAACCTCTAACTAATAAAATTGTGTGAAAATAACATTGCATAATTGTTTTACAAAATATAGTAATGATCGATTGTAGACTTACTAGTCTGAAAATGATCTGAATATGCATACTATGTAATCCTTATGAATTTGTTTAGGGAACATTTTGGCCATCTTATATGCATAATTCTTACTGAAGCAATTAATTCCCCAGGAACATTCTGGACATTTTGAAGATCACTAATGTCTGCATTGTGAATATCTAAGCATTGAACTTTCCACGGATTATATGATGTCTAGTGTGAGCTCTTTTCTGATTACTTACTCTAAGTAAAAAAATTTTATGAAATCAAATCGGTCAAATTATTCGGCATAAGATACCAATTAAAAAAATATTCATAGAATCAGATGGTTTAAAACTTTTAGATTATTTTAATTGACAAGATTGACTCTTTAGGCACATGCCGAAGTACTAATTACATTTTTGTCATTTTATTAGATATATTTTTTCAAAAATTATTAAAAATACAATTGTTTTAATGTGGTTCAACCACTGAGGATGACTTCGATCCTATCTGTACAGACAAGGGGATTGCCACGTTTACACCCTCGAATGATCCCCACTGACCCCTTTAGTCAGGCAGTCCAAATCCTCTAGACAACGAATCTCTAGACTACTCCTGGATCACAAACCTCCTTTAAAAACTAGATCACGTGTAAAACACGTGCTTGCAAAAAAACGCTAATCACTAACCTCTCGCGCAGCCACATCTCTCGCGCAACCCTCTCCACGCGACCGCCAGTGAGATCAGACATCGCCGGAGTTGGTCGCGAAGGGGCTGGCGGTCTTGTGGAGATGACTGCATGAGAGAGGTGGTTGTGCGAGAGGTTAGGGATTAGTATCTTTTGTGAGCACGTACTTTACACGTGATTTAACTTTTAAAGAAAAATTGTGATCTAGGAGTGGTCTATAGATTCGTGGTCCAGAGGATCTTCACTGTCCCGTCATGGACCTATTTGCAGAAGATACACTTTCAGTATGTCAATATTCTTTTGCACCTTCCATTTCCAGTTTGTAAAAGAGATTTTACAAATCCACGATGATTCTCTCATTCACAGCTTCTTGTCCACTGTTCTTCTGCAAAAACCAAAAATAAAAAGCAAACAAATAAAAAACAACTTCAAATCAGCATTTTTAAATTAAAATATCATAAACTTTTTTTTTTGTTGGACACAATTCATCTTTTAATAAATTCAAAGTGTCAAGAAATTAGAATACAATTTGAATTTATTAAAAAAAATAGTTATAACATACCTTTTTCAATTCATGAAGACAACTCCACAGCCGAAGCAGAAGCAGACAGTTAACGTATGTGATTAAACCCGCCAAATGGTCCAGTGGACTTGGCGGCAGCAGGCTTTGGCGCTTCAGGCGATCCAAATACATTCCAAAATCTAAGAGTTTCATCTCCAGCTGCAGACGCAACAGTACACCCATCCGGACTCTGTAGTATTTCAATTACGAACAATTAGAAAGAGAAAACAAATACGAAGAGAGCACTAATCAAATTCCAACGTTACCTGAGCCATGAATAAGACTCGGGAAGTATGACCAGTAAGCTCGGCAATTTTCACCATGGAAGGATACTTCCACAAGGTGAGTTGGTTCTGAGTAAATCCATGAGAGCTGAGAAGTTCGCGCTCGTTCTTGTTCCAGAGGAGTGCACAGACTTGGGACCCCGTGTCGATCGAGTTCAGACAGGCGCCGGTGTGAGTGTTCCAGAACTTGATGCTCCTGTCCATTCCACCACCACCGGACGCAAGCAAATTGCTTTGAAACGGGCACCATGCAAGGGCTTTCACTGCGGCCATGTGATCATTGAATCTATGAAGCCACTGGTTTTGCCCTGGCGATGGATTAGAAGACGCCATGGATATGTCCCATATGTGCAGAAGATTGTCATTGCCTCCGCTTGCTAATTGCTGACCTGATCCGGACCACTTCAACCCGCACACCTCCTGTTGGTGGCCTCGATATGTTTGTATGGCATGGTTTCTTATTCTCACATCATTGTTAATGATCTTGCCGTCCATTCCTCCTGAAGTCAGAATGTTGTTATTCCATGCCAGAGATCCCACTCTCGCTCCACCTGTTCTTGTTCCATGCACCCCTTTCAGAGTCCTCAGCTGTAGCAATTCAATAGCTTTTGTCAGACATTATTAAACAAACTGCTAATAAAAAATGAACTTTCGGCGGAGGCCTTGTAGAAACAGTACTGACCAGATGATTCGAGGTTGAGTCCCAGAGCTGAATGTCTGAGGAATTCAATCCAACAGCAAGATGTCGCCCGTCAGGAGCCCAGCTAACGCTGGTGACAGGGCCAGCGTCTTCGTCCAAAGTCACAAGCTCTGAAGTAGCCCCATTGGAAGCATCCCACAGGTACACAGTATTCCCGAGGGCTATAGAGAGCACGTTACTGCTTCCCCAATCTAGCAGATTCAGGTAGTAGTCATCCACGATATCTGGCGCATCAAGAGTTCTCTCTGCTGACTGAGAGAATTAAAGAAATGAACCCAATTGTGAATAAGAAGGGAAGAAAAACACAAGGAAAACAAAAAAACATTCATACTTGGGGAATGTGTCTGCGTTGCTTCGCAGGCTTTACACTGCGAGTTGAAACCACATCCGCTTCTTGAAACAAAGGCTGAGATGGTGCTGGTGGTTTGCTGTTAAAAGCAAGAATTCTTGTCCTGTTATTAAGAAAATTCTCAGCAAGAAGTTTCCTGTATGCCTCTTTGGATGGGGAAGCTGGGAACGCATTCCCCTTCTCTTTCTTCGTCTCTGTTAGCAGGTAGTATGCCATATCCATGTCCATCGCTGATCTGTTGGGTATGAATCTGTCACCCTGTAAATGACCAAGTAAAAGAACCAATCAAAAAGGAAAGATGATAGAAAGAACACAGTTTCAAATAATGCTTCTAAATGTTACAACAAACAGGACAAAATTCAAATATCTAACAGAAATAACAACAGGGGAAAGATCATAACTTTAATGCAAAAAAAAAAAAAAAAACTTTACGAGCAGAGTGTACCAAAACGAAAGAAACCCTAAATCCGGACACTAGGAAGAAACCAAGAAACCAAAAATCCTAAATCCGGACACTGGGAAGAAACCAAGAAACCTAAAGGAGCTAGCTCGGCGATCCAACCCCGAGCAGGACTTACGTTGTTCCTGGAAGATGGATTCCGAGAGAATGTACGCATGGAAGGCAAGAACGGTCTGGAGGACGGAACATCTTGGAGGGGTGGACGAGACGGCGATCGGACTTTCCCTGCAGAAATAGAAGACGACGAAAAACTTCCTGCATCCATAGTATTAGAGAATCCAAGAAAAAACCCAAAAAATTGAAGAAAAAAAAATATGTATATATAAATATATCAAAACCGAGGAAGAAACCCTAAGAGCCCTGCAACCAGCTGAAAAGGCAATTAGACAACGAATAAAAAACCAAGAAAAAGAATAACAAAAATCGATCCGAGAAGCTTTTCGTTTCAGAGAGAAGGAAGAAGATGACGATCTCTTCCTCTTCTCCTTCTTCCGTCGTCAATCCAACAGAGTGAGACGGCGATCGTTGCGCACAGAACGTCGAAGAGTGTTTGCGTGTTGATTCGGTGGGGGCGGTCCCGTACGAA
>JBBPFQ010880726.1:0-11930 GCA_037974815.1 Kaempferia elegans
GAGCGGCGCAGGTGGGCGATTAGGGCTGTCGCGAGAGAGGGAGAGCGGAGAAGGCGGAGTCGCGTGCGTGAGAAGAGAATTAGTCGGTCACGTGAGAAACATGTGATTAGCCTTTTATATCATTGGTGTGGTCCAGGGAGGGACCAGGCAATTCGGGTCCAGCAGATCCGAACTGTGAATCGTCAATTAACTAAATCAAATAAGATTTTATAGATAATTAAAGTTATCAATAATAATCTTAAACCAAGTCGCCCTAGTGTTATGTTATTTTTTTTTTTTTTAGGAAAATGGATGAATTATGCTCCTTTTAAGCTGCCCAATCACAAGGCATGGCCATGGATGACCGCCACCATCACCTCTCACCATCACCATCAACATCACATTGCCACACAACGAATCGATGAAAACCACCCACACTTGTTTGCGCCGGCCATCTTTTTGGGGAATCGATCGAAGCAGCCAGCCTCCGATGGCGTGTCCATGACTGGATCCCCTCTTTTTATTCCCCGCATCTCTCGTCGTCGTCAGATCTCCCTTTCCCCCCTCATCCCGAGCTCGATCCCCTTTTGCTCTTCCTCCTTTCCGCCGAATCACGAACCCTAGCTCAGATCCTCGACCCTCTTCGACGCAGGCCGATTCAAGCTTCTGCAGATTCATCTCGGTGCTCGGTTTTCTTGTGTTTGATTTCGCTACCGAGGTATTTTTTTTTTGTTTCTTCTCCCGTTCACTTCGATATCTGAAAAAAAAAACTTTTTTTTTTTTGCTGCTGTACCGCACTGATTATTGGTAATGTTATTTTTGTGGAAAATTTGTTTACGGATGAACTTTTTAATGAGTTGTTTCGATGTTTGCATGTTCACTCTGATATCTGAAAAAAGCTCCGGAAAAAACTGGTTTTTTGGGTTTCTTTGCGGCACTGATTATTTTTCTGGATTAACCTGTTCACAGTAGATGAACTTCGTGATGAGTTTTGTCATGATTTTTGTTATTGCTCAGACAAACTATTTGGGATCGGAAAATTTATTAATATGACGCGGTCTTGGTTACTCTAATTTGCTGTATTCACGGGTTGGAAAAGTTAAATTACTGTGTGAAGGAAGAATTTTTATTTGAGAGGCTAGCTACTCTAATTATTTCGGATAATAATCTGTGCAATTTTCTCAAGATTTGAAATCTAGTTATGGGGTTCGTTTAAAATCTTTGATCAGTATTTCACTTTCAACATGTGCTGTTTTTGCCTTTATATATAGGCATTTATATATATAAGCGTTTTCCTTTCTATTGAACAGTTGTGATTTCAGTTTGACAATGATCTTATGTAACTATGTAAGAGTTCTTATTCTGTTACTCTTGTAAACCTGTACTAATTAGTGTTGTGCAATTGTTAGGGTATCAACAAAATTTCCAATTTTACTCCATTCATTCTATTCTGACTTTATGCTATGCTTCATAAGTTATTCAAGAATAAATATGCAAGTCTTAGCTTAACAGTGGTTCTCTAGCTTTCTTCTCTCACCAAAAAATATATTGGTATTTGAAATTTCATTAAGAGAAACGAACAGTACATGAATATATGGGTATCTTGTCTTTGGTGAGAATTTAGAATTTTAACTAAAAAGGTTTAACTAAAATGGAGTTCAACTTGATAGTACATGATTTGTATAGCAACTTTCTGGTGGATTAATAGTTAGATCCCTTTAGCATTTTTTTTCCTACATATGTTTGTTAATATGGCTATTGATTATTGAACAACCTTATTACGACATTGCTTTTTGTTTGACATGGAGATCAGCAGGAAGATATGTTTTTATTGTTAAAGTAGTTTGGTCTTCCTGTGAATTTATTAAGAATATGCGGAGATATAACGTTGTTAAACGTTCATCAAACATATTACAATACATTCTGTAGTCAAACGTATTTGTCTTAAAATATTATGTTTTCTAGGTCTGTCATCCACAAGTCAGTTTTCTGGCTTGCATATTTCAGAAAGCCTATATTTGAAAGTAATACTTTCCACCAAAGCTACATATACTTGCATATGTGAAGGAAATATGCTAAATGTTCTTCTCTATACAGTCAAAATGGAGGGATCCGGTAGAGGTGGCAGTGCTGATGTGGTATTGCAAAATTATAAACTTGGAAAGACTCTTGGCATTGGATCATTTGGCAAAGTTAAGATCGCAGAGCATTTGTTGACAGGACACAAAGTTGCTATCAAGATTCTCAATCGTCGTAAAATAAAGAGCATGGAAATGGAAGAAAAAGGTTTGTTGTAACTTAGTTATTGGGTCTTATTGCAGTGCCATTTTGCCCTTTATGCCCCATCCACCTGCAGCCTTTCCTTGCTGAAGCCCATATATAGTATACTTTTGCTCGGTTATGTTTGATGCAACTTATCTAGATTACACTCATTAGTTTGAGCCTTTGCGGTGCATATCCATGTACACCACCTCATGAATTGTTCTCACTCATTCACTCACAATATTAACTTTTTGAATATTCTTTGCCACTAAAGTCAAGTAAATGTATAAGCAAGCTATAGTTGTCGTCGGAGATAATTTATTTCTATTGCTCTTGTAAGCTTTTAGCCATAAGGTCCATAATTTTGCAAAGATTTTCTAATTACCAGCTATTCAAGTGGCTATATTTGTTTCTTTTCCTCTTGTAAGCTTTTACCCATAAGGCCAACAACTACCAGCTTTTTCACTTGTAGCAGCTATTCAAGCTACTACACAAGGTAGCAGCATAGAGCAAAAGAGACAAACGTGGCATTAACATCTGCATAGCTATATTTTAAACATCCGCAGTTCAATCAGAAAAAATGCAACTTGCTATGAAGTCATTTCCTATCCTCCTTGAGAATGAAGTTTAAAATTTTGTTCTTTAATTGTTCTTTTCATTCTCTGACAACTGAAAATCCATTGAGACATGAGGATTCAGTGAAACTTCCACGAGTGACCGTCTTGAGGTTATCTCACCTTTAATCCTAAGGGAATATAAGAAACTATCTTCAAATATGTGACTAAAGATCACTTCCAAGTGATCTTGTCATTGTTTTTTTTTGTTTTTTTTGTTTTTGCCTTTGTTTGGTCTATCAGTAGCTATTCCTACTATGTGTTTATGATATGTTTAAGGCATATTCATGTTTTACAACCAGCATTAGGGAGACCCCTGTAATTTATTCAAAAGAGTTGAAGGAATTTCATGTTAAACACACTAGAATCTAAGATACCCTTGGCTTTAAATATGCCATGTATTGCTCTGATGAAAAACTAAAATTTAAATATCATTAGTTTAATAGATTTCTTGATTATCTCTTTAATATTTTAACGTTTGCTGGATTGATTTCTGTATTGCAGTGAGAAGAGAGATCAAAATACTAAGACTATTTATGCATCCTCATATTATCCGTCTTTATGAGGTGATTGAGACGCCATCAGATATTTATGTTGTTATGGAGTATGTTAAATCAGGAGAGCTATTTGATTATATTGTTGAAAAGGGAAGGCTATTGGAGGATGAAGCTCGTCGCTTCTTCCAACAGGTACTTGAAAAAATCTTGCTTTTTCCTGATCTATACGTCGTCATGGAATTTTCTAACTAATGTTGATTTTTTTATTTTTTACAGTTTGGTCAATATCTGTCTCAAAAATCCAATTTTTCTAATCCAAACCATCCCAAAATTTACCCTTAGTTTAATCTTTTGTTCATTGTCCGTGACTTTGGGGATTCATCAAGAATGTTTTGTTATTTGATCTTACTATTATTGATGTCTGCTTTAAATATGTAACAACTAATTATTGCATGATGTGTCTATACTCCAAAAAATTGAATCATTACTGATTTTCTTTCTTCATGTTTGGCCAAATATCTATGGTTTTGGCAAATAGATCATATCTGGTGTTGAATACTGCCATAGAAACATGGTTGTTCATCGGGACTTGAAACCAGAGAATTTATTGTTGGATTCAAAGTGTAATGTTAAAATTGCTGACTTTGGCTTAAGTAATGTCATGCGTGACGGCCATTTTCTGAAGACTAGCTGTGGAAGCCCAAATTATGCTGCTCCTGAGGTATTTATATATTCCACCTTTGTGATGTTTTGTTTTCCGATGATTTTGATTGTGATATCAAATTGTTCATTGCAGGTAATTTCTGGAAAACTTTATGCAGGGCCTGAGGTAGATGTGTGGAGTTGCGGTGTTATTCTTTATGCTCTTCTTTGTGGGACCCTTCCCTTTGATGATGAGAACATACCAAATTTATTTAAGAAAATAAAGGCAAGAAAACTTTGACAAACAATATTTTACATTTCAGTTCCATAAACGAACAAAATAGATTTATAGCGTCGTTTTTTAATAATTCAGGGTGGGATATATACCCTTCCTAGTCACTTGTCTGCGCTTGCACGGGATTTGATTCCTAGGATGCTGGTTGTTGATCCTATGAAGAGAATAACAATTCGAGAGATCCGTGAACATGCATGGTTCAAAACTCGCCTTCCGCGCTATCTTGCTGTCCCCCCACCAGATACTTCACAGCAAGCTAAAAAGGTGTACCACTTCAGCAATGGTTACTAAAGTCTCTCTCTTTTTTGAAACGTACTTCTATAAGTTTCTGATTAACTACTATTACATTAGCTACCGAGAATTTGTTTATGCTTTTCCTTGTTCGTTACTAGATTCTTCTGTCCACTTGTAACAATAATTTGAGGGCTGGGAACTTAATTTTGATTTGGGAAATAAGTGTCAAAATCAGAATACCTGTACATTTATTTAACAAAGATTTATCGGATGCCTTCAGATACTCTTGTTTTCAAACAATACATGCTTTAGATAAAAATCATTGTGGTCTCTGATTATGTTTTTCTGGTGTATTTTCAATCCTGATCTTAGTTGATACCTTGAGGATTCTATAATTGATCTCACAGTTGATCATTCTTACAGATAGATGAAGACATCATTGAAGAGGTGACTAAAATGGGTTTTGACAAGAACCAGTTGGTTGAATCTCTTCATAACAGGATTCAGAACGAGGTATTTCAAACAATCAAAAGATTCTTGAGTTACAACGTTACTTTCTGGAGCAATAACTGACTCTCTTAGTGTTTATAACTAGGCTACTGTTTCATACTACTTGCTTCTGGGCAACCGATTCCGAGCTACTAGTGGCTACCTTGGTGGTGATTTTCAAGAAACTATGGTAAGCATTATTTTATAGCGGATTGATCTCAATGATATGTAACTCTGTCATCGGTGGATAACTGAAATCTCAAAGGTTCTGACTACTTTCTAGTTCATGTGACATTTTTTTATTAGTAAATTGTGATTTATGAATAGCAATTATTGTGCTCAACTTTTTTTTTTTTTTGCTATTAAATGTGTTTTTTTGTAGGATTATAATTTGTTGAATAGGATGTTAAGTGACGTTCCAGCTCCACATCGCCTACCGGGTTATACGGAGCAACAAGGAATCAGTTCAAGAGCACACTTCCCTTCCGAAAGGAAATGGGCTCTTGGCCTCCAGGTGCTCACATGTTCATCTTCCCCTTTCATTATGAATCATTCAGTTAATCTTTTTCTTCACCTGAGTGTGCATTTTGATCAACAGTCTCGAGCCCACCCTCGTGAAATCATGACTGAGGTCCTTAAAGCTCTACAAGAGCTAAATGTTTGCTGGAAAAAGATCGGACACTACAATATGAAGTGCCGTTACTTTCCTG
This sequence comes from Kaempferia elegans, assembly GCA_037974815.1. NCBI lineage: Eukaryota > Viridiplantae > Streptophyta > Magnoliopsida > Zingiberales > Zingiberaceae > Kaempferia > Kaempferia elegans. The sequence goes on from JBBPFQ010880726.1 coordinate 5,723, forward strand.
GCTTTCCTGACACCGAAGGCATGCTTAACAACTCTCTTCGCTCTAATCATGGCTTCAGCGATGAGTCGACCATTGTTGAAACAAATGACGCTGGAAAAGAATCCATCGTAGTGAAATTTGAAATTCAGGTAAGACCTCCCTATACACAGTGGACTTAGTGCAAGTTAATAAGGAAGCAAATGGACAGTTGACTCAGAAACACTGAGATATCGGTATCGCCTTGTGTGCAGCTTTACAAGACGAGGGAAGAGAAGTATCTCCTTGACTTGCAGAGGGTCAGTGGCCCACAGCTTCTGTTTCTAGACTTGTGTGCTGCCTTCCTTGCCCAGCTCAGAGTCCTATGATGATGCCTCCTCGCTCGAGTTCTCTTATTCGTGTTATCGTGAATATAGACTTACTCCGTAGCGAATTGAAACACCTTGTATGACGGATGTGCTGTGAACTTGGGAGGTCTTTGAGGGGCTCAGTGAGCTGCTAAAGCACCGAGCTTTCTTCAGCAAATGGTTGCCTTTTTTTTGGTGGCATTTACTTGTTTAGTCTCCTAAAATCTTCAGGTAGCTTGGCCACTCCATTATCTACTCTTATGTAGCTTTATAAAACATGAGGGTTGATCAAACCGATCGAGGTGGACCAGGGTCGTCTAATGGTCTTGTTCGATCTGATCGGACCAGCAGCCAGTGCCTAACTCAAATATAACTACCACATTTATAACGGGAATTGTCCAAAAGCCCACCTAAAATTTGGAATTGATCAAAGCACTCCAAGATTTGAAAATACTCAAAAGCGTCCCTTTTTTCCGTTACCTTTTCTCATTCTCCTGAGGCCTCATGTAACTATGTAACTTTTCTTCTTTTCCTCGTTGTCTCTTGATTTTGCATGTCTGCAATTTGCAATGCTGCTTTTCTTGGGCTTTTTTATGCCTGGTCACATGGGGTTTGATTTACTCCCTTCTAATAGCAAACTATAGTCGTGAGGATTGTCAGGGTGATAAATTTTACTTTCTTGTAAAATAATTAAAAATTAACATCACAATTTAATTATATTTGCATCAGATCAAGCTCAATGTGAGTTTGATTTTTAAAGATCAAGACCATGTTCTAATTGATTTTTTGCATAACATTATAGTACCTCCGGAAAGGTTAGAATAAGTAATGAAAGATACTGTTAGGTTCTTTACGGTCTTAAAAATCTATATAACTTGAAATGAATTCAATCAAATATGTCTAAATTTATTAATGGGTAAATCTATTTTAAATTCTTTAGATTTATAAGGTGGTTAGAATTACAATAAAATTCTCTATTATGTATTTTGGTCTCTTTGTAGTGCTACAATATTATGCAAAAAGTCAGTCTAAACAAAGTCCTGATTCTAACAAATCAGACCTACGTTGAATTTGATCCGAATCGAACTATGGCCGTGGTAGTATCAACAAGGACCATAAGTGGTAATAAATAATTAAATAATGATAATGATTTCTAAAATAAGTATCATATGTATATAAAAGAGAGAAGAAAGGACACAGGCGAGAGAACGAGAAAAAGGTCCGCGTGATAAAATGGAAAAAAGAGTTGTCTTTTGGATATTTTCACCTTGAGGCTTTTGTTCCATTCCAAATTTTGGGTGCGTATAAATTCCCGAATTTATAATTAAACTTTCAAGCACGAATATTTTAATATAGATTCAAATAACAATAATAAAACTAAACTATTAACTAGTTTATAAACTGTTTTGTCTTAATATCCATATACATAATTAATAATAGATAATTTTATCCATCTCTCAAAAGGATAAGAATCAATCATTTTTACATGTATTTTTGTTCGGTTTGATATATCAATTTCAAGAAAATTAAACAATTCCAGAGGTATTCTGTAAATAAAATAAGTTTTCGGTGGCGAAATGAAAAATCTCCCAGAAGAGCTTACCAGTGGACAGACATTCGTTTCCCTTCGATCCAAATCCAAAGCAATGGCTTCATCCCCTGTCTTCTTCCGGATGGGGCTTCCTCCTCCTCCTCCTCCCCACGATGCTCACCTCCGCTCATCGGAAGCGCAGAAGAAGCTACTGTACTACCCTCCTTCTCCTCCTCCTCTAACTCATTCTACACGATTCCCCGTTTCCCGACGAGATGTTATCCTGTTCATTTCAGTTCTTCCCCTCAGCTTCACTGCGACACCTCTTCTTTCGTACGCACGAGAGAGAAGGGGGAGGAAGGCCATCCCTCCGGAGGAGTACATGACCAGCCGTGAGTTGAGTTTCCTGCATCTTCTTCCCTTATGTACCATTTCCTAGTATCACAAAGGCATCTAGTTTATCGGCTTTGTAGCCCAATCTGGCTAGCTTCAGTTCTGTAATTTTTGTATTTTTGTTGAAGGGTATAATCGGATCACATTTTTAGTGTCTTTTGTTTTTAAAAGGAGTTACTTTATTTGCTCTGATTGCTCTACTTCTCCTGCCTCATTTGGTTATCATCTCTTTTAAATTTTCTTCATCTTCTTGTATTATGCACCGTTGCTGAAGCCTTTATCTTCTTGTCACAAGGGCATTCTGGTTAATAGTGGTTTTGTAGACTAATTTGAACACCGTCAGCTCTATGGCCTTTGTGTGTATCTTAGTGGAGGGAATAAACTGGAGGCAATTTTCCAGCAGTGATTATTCTCAAATATAAGCCGGGTTGGAATAACGTCCATCACAATCCAATGTAACCTAGTCCCTAGGGTTTCATGGACACCAAAAACTTTCCCAGACAATTAGAAAACCTTCCTTTATGCAAACTTCTTGGTCTATGAGAATCTCCAAATCTCCTAAGGGATCTTGGAGGTTCCAAAATGCTCCACTAATTGAGCAAATTCCAGCTGAATTACACCAACACAATGCTAAAAAAAGTTAAAGTATTACACTAAGATTTCCTGCATAGGGCTGCAGTTGAGCCCAAACTGGCTCCCCTAGTTCACCATATCAACTGTCCAACTGTTGGTTCATAATAAGCGGTTCATATAGGCTTAGCTCCATGTTGAGCCTGTTCTAGGTGTAGGGTGCAGTGGTAAGTCACTCCCACCCCTGAATTAGTTTACCAAAACCCTGCGTGGAACCATGACTTAGAGAAAATGGAAGATAGTTGATTTTGAGAGTTCTGTTGTCATCATCTAACTCTCAATTTTAGCAAATGAAAGAGTACCCTCAAAGAGTGCAATTTTTTTATACTTGTAATTTCAGTTAGCTCGAAAAAATGAAGCAAATGATATTTTAGTGGAAACATTTAAATTTTCTCTGTATTATTCTATGTTTGCTCAAGTTATGTCAAAATAGCCTTTAAATGGATTGATAAGATAGGGAAAAAAATGCTATACAAGTTGATATTTTGAAGCATCAATTATGCTTATTTTGCAGCATATTATTTAAAGTCAAATGAACTATAATATTTGTGGTACTACATGACTTCTCTCTTTTAGATTAAGTTTCTTCTGTGTCATAGTAATGCCATATTTTCTTAATTTTTGATTTTATGAGATCTAAATGTGTACAATAGTCAAAGGCTTGCAGCACTGTGATCTTGAGCTGGAAACTGGATTATCCTAAATAAATAAATAAATAAATTGAAGTCCTGTGATCTTTTAGTTTATGTTTCTGGTGTTTTAGTAATTTCATATTTTCTTAATTTTCAGTTTTCTGAGGTCTAAATGTTTAAAACAGCTGAAGGCTTGAAGTACTATGATCTCGTTGAGGGAAAGGGCCCCAAAGCTGAGAGAGGCCTCACAGTGCAGGTTGTTTCCGTATCAAATTGCCTGACTACTTGTTCCAGTGACAAATGTTTTCTTTGCAGATGAAAATGCAAACCACATCATTGTATGCTGACCCTTGCTCTTTTAGGTACACTTCGACTGCATCTTTCGAGGGATCACAGCAGTTTCTAGCCGTGAGTCTAAACTTCTGGCTGGAAATCGCATCATCGCACAGGTTATTTTCACGAGCGCAATTTGATTGTAGCATTTACATTGTGTCTTCTTCAATAATGCTGATCATATTTACTTATTGATTGCATTCTTGTGGTAACGCTAAGTGATTTCCTCATGCACTAATTCGGAGGGAAACATAAAGATCCAAGTTTCCTATCATGTGTTTTTTTATTGCTATGTGGATTATGAACATAATTCCTTCCTGTTTTCATGTAAAGAAATTTTGTCCGCAATCAATCCTTCTCCTAGTGATTCTGTATTCTTGTTTTCATGCTCTTGTTGCTGCTTGGCATTTTTGCTAATATCGTTGCTCATTTTTAGTGTCTGTCCATGTCAATTTTTTGTGAAATTGTAGCACTGACAGAGCTTTTCTTCTTTTAGTAGCCATATGAATTTATTGTTGGTTCACTACCTGGTCAAGAAAGAAAGCGTGAATTTGTGGACAATGCAAATGGTCTTTATTCTGCCCAGGCTGCTCCGAAACCCCCAGCAGCTCTGTATACGATAACTGAAGGCATGAAAGTAGGTGGTATGGTGAGTGTCAACAAAATCTTTTTGCTTACATGTTTCCTTGAAGAACATTCGTAGCTTACATTATCTTGGCTTTTCATGTCCATATTCTATCTTGAATGGTGCAGAGAACGGTGATCATCCCCCCTGAAGTGGGTTATGGAAAAAAGGGGATGAATGAAATACCGGTAAGAGTGTACATTATTTCTGAAATTCATCGTTTCATCAATAGCTTTTATGGGTTCGGTCTGGAAACTAGATCTATCTTTTTGTTTATATGCATTATCTCATCTATTGTTTGTGTTCAGTCTAGAAAGTAGATCTATGGTTCCTAATCACACTCCTAGTTTGGAACAAGCGAATGAGGAAAAACTAAAATGATGGGGAGCAATAATTATGCACAAACTCTTGTAGGTATCTTTAAGGCGGCTAATTTTTGTGAATTTTCAACCTTGTAGCCTGGCGTTGATTTTGAAATGAATGTGGAGCTTTTGGAAGTGGTGCCTCCACGAGGAAAGTAATCTATGTTCTTAAGAGATCAGCATCTCGGGGATTTATCTTGTTTGTTTTCCAGACAGGCGAAAGTCTTCTACTTCATGGATGAAATACAAAGTTCCTTTTGTTTCACCAAGATCCCTCTTTTGAAATGCAAGCAAGACCAAGGCTAGTAGAATGTTTGGTTAACTTGTCGGTGCACCATGTATATTTATTTTTTTTGCAAATGTTTAAGTTAAATTAAACCCATGATGAATACTTTCAAGCTTCCTGTGTGTTATTTGGGAAAGAAAATATCATTCCTTAGTTTGCAACTTCCATATTATCCTCCACTGTGTTATCGGCATGTATATTCAGTGTTAGCTCTATCTCTCATTGTGGTAACACGTCTGTTTACAGTGTTGAACTGGAACCATGAGTTGCAGGTGAGTTCATGCTCTTACCAATTCATAGAAGCACAGAACTCACTCTGATGTAGTAATTCAGCATCTGAAATTTGTTATCCGAGGCTTTTAAATCCGGACCAATGGATGAATCTCTGGTTCTCAGTTTTTGGGCCCATTCAACTGAATTCCCAATCCATCGAATTGAATGCTTCAGAGCGATATGCAGTGTCAGTTCCCTCTAGTCTTGAAAACATTGATTTTATGCAGTGTGGTGTACTAGTGTACATGGTAGATATTAACTCGTTTACCAAGTTCAGTGGATTCAAACAACTAATGTAAAGTTACTACACAAACACTCAAGGTTCTCTATTACATGTCACATAACTCATAAGAGTTTACTTATTCGTCTATTTAAGAGGTTTTTTTGAAATGAGCCAAACAATCTAATTAAATCTTAAACATGGTTTATCAAAAATAAAAATAAAATCAGTTAACATTTTGAATAACTTTATTAGGGTAAAAATGAAAGGACGTCTGCGATTTGCCATTTGCCATTTGTAAATACGTGGCGTTTCGTTTCAAATTAAAATTAAATGAATGTCCCATTTAATGCTAACTATCTAAAATATTCTTGTATGATCTGATCAATCGATCACACAGAAGGTAACATATATATGATCCGGATGTTAAGAAGCGAAGAGTATTTAGAAAAATTTTCAGTAAGGCAGAGCCCGGGATCACCTCGGACATACGAAGTACTGAGACCGCCTCGGGAAAATAGTAGCCGAGAACATTTCGGCCATAACTGTGGACCATATCAGAAAAAGTTCATAAAAGATATCCTCCTCTTCCGGGAATTC
>JBBPFQ010880834.1:0-11926 GCA_037974815.1 Kaempferia elegans
AAGGCTAGTAGTCATCCATGATTTACCTCTTCTGTGTTAGCTTGGAACGAGTTGGCGGAGGCACTAGGGATGAGTGAATCATCTTTTGCCACCATATATTATGTTAGTTCAAATATGCATCAATAAGAGCATCATCCATTACTTTAGACTAAACACACTGATTATTCGCCTTACTTGCATTAGCATTTTGCAAGTCCTTTTTTGGCATCCTTAACAATAAAAATATAGTAATGATCAAACACACAAACAATCATATGATATAAAATTCAAATAACATAATAAATTAAAATCTCAACATTCACAATCATCCAATTAAAAAATCATGAGATAAACAAATAAACATAAATTAATATCACATATTATAATCTAACCACATAGTCGCAGCTATAAAATCCCTAAGCAATTCTCCCTTCTTGCATCGTCTCTATAACTATAATTTTCCTCATGATGTTCACTATTATTATTTAGTTCAACATCAAACTCGGCAAGCAAACCCTCATAATAGAGAATAATTAATTTATTTTTTTTGTTTCAATTCCATAACGTAGCTCCGTTAAACTTCTTATAATAGCAAATCTTTTCTTAACGACTCTAAAACTTCTTTCAATTGCATTGAAAAATGTCGAAGATTAAATAACTTTTGAGCATTTTCGTGGTGGATTACGGTTATATTAAATTGTATATTATCCCTTCCTATTAGGTTAAGACATAAGTAAATTTCATATCAAATGTGCATGCTGCTAAAACATTTTGAGTTGAAAATCCTTTCGACTGTGAAACTTTGGGGCATCAAAGAGAGAAATTTTAACACGAATATGTGTTTCATATATTGCTCCAACATAATTCTAATATATCATATATAAATTATGAATAATTTTGAATGTATATACATGCAGTTACACTAGTCAAAATATTAGAATAATATTTTTACCTTAAAAAATGGGTATAATTGATTGTATTAAAGATTTCTGAAGGAACTTGTGACTCATTTGGTTGATTAAAAATTGACTCTCTAATTATATTATAGCTCTTAAAACATTATGAAAATGATGATTCATTGTTTCTCTCAATCGATAGAAAAAGAAGTCAAGTACACAAGTTATAACATCATGACCTACAAAATAGAGTGATTTTGCTAGGTATAATCGTAATTTTAGGATAATTCATCCCCTCTAGTCGGTCGCATCATGACCAGCAGAATGAAGGCGGTATTTGAGACTGGGCATGGATAATGTCAAGATTTGAGGTCGAGCTAGGATGATATTGGGACACGATGTACAATGATGCGGGGAGGCATGGATGATGTTGGATTTCGAGGCATAGCTAGGAGTGATGTTGGGATCCGTTGCTAAGACATGGATAATGTTGGGATCTTAAATTGAGACATGGATGATGTCGGAATCAGAAGTCAAGATAGAGAGGGTGTCAAATTTCGAGGCTGAGACATAGAGAATATCGGATTCCAAGGTCAAGTTATGGAGTTCAAATCCGTAGTTGAGATAGGAGCAATGTCGGTATCAGAAGTCAAGATAGAGAGGGTGTCAAATTTCGAGCCCGAGACATAGAGAATATTGGATTCCAAGGTCAAGTTATGGAGTTCAAATCCGGAGTCGAGATAGGAGCAATGTCGGTGACTAAGGCTGAGCCAAGTACGATGTAGATGACTGAAAGTGAGCTAGGGACGTTGTCGATGATTGAGGTCAAGTGTTAGTAGCTACCTTGTCTCCAGACAAATTCTATGTTTTTGGAACGTGTGTGTTGCAGGATCGAAGCTAAATTTCATCTGAAATGTGTGTGTTGCATGTTATATCTGATTTATTTTGATTTTAACTGACAATTCAACACGACTTTTAACTATAAGTCACGTGAGAGTTGCATGATTCTACCCATCAATTAGAAACAGAAATTTCTCAAATGTATAACAGAAGTATGATTATTTGAGGTGCCGTTAGTTGCACACAAGTATAAGTAGGGGAATGCCCTTTATACTTGTAATCGGTTTTGTAGCACAATCATTGATGACTTATGAATAGGTTCCTTTGTATACGTTTTTTTTGGTCGGTTTTATCGATTCAGCAAGTGCACAAGGAAAAAAAACTCGCACATTAATAATCCATGGAAAAAATTTTGGATGATGTAAAGGTTTTTACTTAAATTGGATTGAATAAAAAATAAAATAAAATAAAGAACTCCTCATTTGTTCCAGTTCCAAAGACCCCGAAGGTCAGGCGCCAGGGACAACGAAAGAGCCCCAACTGCAACAGCTGGTGAGGAAAAATCAGTGCGTTTTCATCATTTGTTTTAAATTTTTTTTTTTTAAATAATCCATGTGCGGCTTTGTTAGCCAAATTGACCAAACAATCACCGTGGCCCCACCAGAGCGTCGTGTTTGGTGGCTATTCCGTTTCGCATTTGCAAGAAAAAAAAAATGTTGAATCAGTGACCACTTAAATCGAGATGCGGTCACGATTTCAAAAGCTCTGTATTTCATAGTTATACATTATATTTTAAAAAAATCACTGTAAATAAACTGTTGTTAGAGATTGAATCCTAAATATTTAAAGTGATAATTTGACAACTCCTGATCATCGTTTGCAAATAAGTATCTTACGTGGCAAAAGTGAAATTGTTCATCTCCAGCGCCCCGATTAATTCATCCCCAAATTAATACAAGAAAAAATAAATCACGACTATTAAGTATTATCTATCTGATCACGCCGTCAGCAGCGTGCATTGTGTAAATGTAATAATTTGCCTAGGCTGTTTATTTGGGTCCAAAGCATTACCTCGTGCGTAGAACACGTGCCACCGAATGCTCTCCTTCGTTGGATCGCCATCGCAGAGCATCTCGACTCACTGGCTCGCGAAGACGGACGTAGAAAAAAAATGTGAACGGCGAAGTGCCTATTTATTCAATTACCGAACCAGCGATTCGTGGAGCGGTCTCCGGAGGTCGTCGTCACCGTCTTCCTCCATTTACTATTTTGAAAAAAAAAAAAAAATTATTCCTCCTTTCGTCTTCCTTCTCTTCGGCATCAGCGTTGCCTCATCTCATCCCTCTGCTTTGTGAGCGAAAACGGGGTGGGAAGAAAAGGGTGAACTGCACATCGATTCGTCCGTGGTGCGAGGCCGGCCGCCGTTCAGGTGGTGGTTGTCGCGATCGGTGAAACCCTAGGGAGAGGAGGGCCCTGCGGAGTAAACGAGGATGAGATCTCGTTCGATATGAGTGGGAACTCATGTCGGAGCTGGACTCTTCTTGATTGGATCTGTAAAATCCGTGTTCCGCTGTCGGGATCGTCGGTGACATTGGCTGCCGGGCACTCGTCGCGGTGGCTTCGATTTCTAAAGCTGCTTTCAGTTCCGCTGGGCCTGGCGTAGGGTGCTAGGAAGGCGGGCGATGGGGGGTTCAGAGGGTGGAGATGGAGGAGGCATCGGCGTCGATTGCAGCGTCGGGACGATCGTTTGGGTGAGACGGAGGAACGGATCCTGGTGGCCGGGGAGGATTCTCGGGCAAGAAGAGCTTTCGGCGTCGCATCTCATGTCCCCGAGGTCAGGGACGCCGGTCAAGCTCCTGGGTAGGGAGGATGCCAGCGTGTGAGATCTCTGATTTACCAGTTGTTTTTCAACTTAAATAGTAAACTCTTTTTTTATTGATGCATAATACAGGGATCACAGTTTTTCGTTCCCAGAAATGATGTAATTGTATCTTGCGCTAGCTCCATCCTTTGCTTTGACTTAATTTTTGAGATTTCTTCTTTTCTTTGTAGTATTAAGACTCCATGTAATGGTTACTGTAAGCGCCGAATGCTCATAGTTCAATAAACATTTCCCTCCCTAGGGCATTGTAATGGAATTGAAACCATTTCAAATATCTAGTTTAACTCAGACATAAGCTAGTCTCAGGAGTACACTATAATGCTATGGCTAATTTATTGTTGAATAGATAACCTAGAGGATTGGTGTTTAATTGAGACATAGGATTTGGTAAACTCTACAACTACTGGAACTATTGTTTATTGGAAATTGAGAATTATACATTAAATTGTGGAAGCCTGTAGAATCAAAGGAAAGATAGTTATGTACCATCTGGAAAAATTTACATTTTTCTCAACCAAGGAACATGTCAGTTTGTCTGGCTTCCGATTCTGATTGATATGTCATGTGTTTTAGAAGAGTGCTTCAATTTGGATTAGTTGAAGTCCTTTTCATGTTTTTCTCCATCAAGACTATTTAATAAGGGCAGGACAACCGTTTTACCATCAAATTCTTCTGGGTTCGAGTGGAGTCATTAGTTAATAGTTGCATAGTCATAGTATACATATAGGTGGGATTTAAAGTTTAAACCAAGACCTTGGTTACAATTATTCTAATGCAGTTTTATAATCCTGATGCTTATCAATTAAAATTCTAAAACAGGGATACCACTGACTTTTGAAGTTTTTCTTCTTTTGTTTGTTTTTGAGAACTTGGAGGGGATTTGAAGTAAGACCTTGGCAATAACATCCAAGGGCCAGTTGAGCAAAGATAGAACCTACTCTTATCTGCCTTTATTGGCACTGTGCAATGCTGCAAATGCTTCTAAAATCTTTAGATGGACCTCCCAACAGTTTCCTTATTCATGGCTATACGCTTATATTGTTTTGTTTTTACCTTTTGGTATAAGTTTAGATATTGGAGAAATTAATTACTTGGCTCATGCAAACCTTGGATTATATTGCATTCTGTTTATCTGGTTATATCTATGTAATCTCATGTATTAGTATTTAATAGTGATTGAACCTACCTGCAGTGACTGGTACAATCTGGAAAAATCAAAGCGTGTTAAGTCATTTCGCTGTGGGGAGTTTGATGCTTGCATTGAGAAGGCTGAAGCTTCATTAGGAGTACCTATCAAGAAAAGGGAAAAATATGCTCGCAGAGAAGATGCTATTCTTCATGCTCTTGAACTTGAGAGGAAGCAGCTTGAGCTAAAGCAACCAAAACAAGTGATTATCTCAAATGGAATTACCAGCAAACCTTTAGGTACTCTGAAGATAGAGTTTAATAATTTGTCATCTTCAGATAAATTTGCCAGAAATGATGAATCGTCATTCCAAAGTGATTGTGCCGTTCGCAAGGCTCCACTTATTAGAAAACCAGGTTTGTTGCTTGAAAAAATTAGGAGCAATTGTATGATTTCAAATGATGCAAAACATTGTAAGCAAATAGGAAATATTTCTAAAATTATTTTTCGAATGAGCGGATTCCATCCAGGATTTTGGTTTGCCTATTGCTCTAAAGAAAAGGGTCTCTCTAGGATTTTGGTTTGCCTATTGCTCTAAAGAAAAGGGTCTCTCTACCTGTTCCTTTGTTGGCTAGCACCAAATTTGCTGAGAATGATGTGAATGCTTTTGTAGGTTCTGACGATGTAGTCGGAGGTACAAGTCATGTCAATGGAGATAAAAGTAATTTGACAATCAAGAGTAAAAGGTCACATGGTGGATTTTCTGAAGAGTCTTCAGTCAAAAAACGTGATAGACGTCGTCCACTTGTTCAAGTTCTACAAACTAGTGCAAAGATACCAGCTCCTCATTCTTCTCGTCTTGATTGTTATCCTTATGATTTTTCATTGAAAGGCGAGCAAGTCCATATGGATATTTGTCAGGAAAAACAAAGTAGCTGCATCTATCTTTCTGCTGATTCAATTGTCTCACAGGATGATAGAGATAATTCTTCTGAAGAAACTCAATCATTGTCAGACAAGTGTGGTTTCAATCAACCTGGTTCAGTGGCAGAAGATTTCTCAACTTCTGAGATGAGTTTGACAAATGATTCAGATACTTCTCCAAGGGATTACTTGGACACTGAGATGGAGGGACATATCTCAGGAGGTATTGCTCTTGAATAGTGTGATCTTTTAGCTTGATCTGCATCATCATTGGCACATTTAGGGTCTTAAGTTTGTAAGCCTTATTTTTGTTTTCTTTTATTGCCTTTTACTTACCTAAGCAATGTTTAGTTTAGCATGACTCTGTATCATATTCGTTGGTATTGCAAATGTGTGCACAAAATATGTCAAGTCCTTATATCACTATATTGCTTTAATGTAGATGATTGCAGTTTTGCGAACTAGTACTTTGCTCTCTTGTTAATTAACAGCTGAAACCTTTTGCACTTCAGTTCATGGATGGCACTAATCCAACGCTTCAAAGCTTTTGCAGTACCTTGTAATAATAAAAAATATATATTCAATGATGCTGTCGAATGGTAAAAAGTAAACATTAACATGAAATCCTTGCTGGATGAGTTGTTAGTTCTGAGCCAAACAACTTTAGTTATTGAATATCAGTGAGAATTTAGACTAGCAGGGGCAAAAGCATATAGTTGGCAAGTTGGTTATTCTTTATTGTGCATCTCATGCCTTGTTAATCGTTTCAGACAAACAAGAACTTAACCCTGCTTTCTCATTCATACCAATTGTGAATAATACACTGAACATAAATTTTGAAAGAATGAAGGATATTTGTGCTATTGTCTTAACCCAGTATTAGTTTCTGATTTTGATGCTTATTTGCATTAATCATTAACTAAATTTTCTATTATTCTTTATATTATCTATGTTGGTTTCGTTTCAGATACTGGTCGATCCCTTGGATCAAAAGATTGTGACCCTCCTCAACATTGTGTGTCAGATGAATTCAAAGAGATGGGCAATGATGAAGTGCCTTCTTCCAGCATCATATCCAACCTTCATCCTTTTGAACAATCTGCAGCTGACACTACTGGGGTCGGAATCTGTAAATGGCATATAAAAGGAAAACGCAACCACCGTAGTGTAGTTAAGCTGCCAATTGATGGAATGGATGGCAAGACCTGCATTATGAGTTCAGATAAATGGGATTGTTCTATGAGGGAAACAACAAATGTAATAAGGTGTGGTAGTTCGAAAATGGAGATGGAACCTTGCAGACAGAAGGCTCTTGATCAAGGTTTGTACATAAAAAAGGAGGGTAGTTATGCTTGTGATGAGGTTGATTTCATTCGTGAAGATTTCCTTCACGAGCAGGATGAGTACATGAGACAAAGACATAAACTGGCCTCTAAAGCAGCTAGGGATCTTGGGCGAAACCATATTGGCTTTAACAATTTGGAAGGTGATTCTCATTTGATGTCAACATCAGGCTGGGAGGCTGATGAGCCACCTTATGGAATTGAAGGTAAATACTGGGAAGACTCTGATGAGTGTTATGATCCTGTTTATGCTGCTCATGTCATGAGCGATATGGGAACCATTTTGTATGATGTTGACCTGAAAGTAAAAGCCAGCTATCAAGGCGAGCGTGTTCCTTTGGTTTCTCTGATGAGTAGGTTGAATGCAAAAGCTATTGTAGGGCACCCCGTCCAGATTGAAATATTAGAAGATGGTTGCACAGGTGAATATTTGTGCATCAATTATGCTAATACAGATGAAAATACAGCTAACCAACCAGTTTGGAGAACTGCAAGAAGAACAGTTATGCAACGAGTTCCTCGTTCTCATACAGTTGCATCTTCTTTGGAAGATGGTGAAGCTGTGGGGTCTAGATATCAAAATGCATCTCCTTCCTTCATATATCCCAATCCTTCTCAGAATGTTCCTAAGGTAGCAAATAAGAAAGTTTCTCATCGCCACCAGCACCAATTATCATCAGGAAAAATTCAGAAAAAGTCCCATAAGAGAGTAAGCTTGTCGAGCCAAAAAACTAGAGCACTATCTTCTTTCACAATTGAAAAAAGATTTGGTGGTGGGGGTGTTAAGGTATCACATGCTAGAGGTAGCAATATGTTGGGCGGTTTGATAAAACCTGCAGGGCAAGTGCCTTCTGTTACATGTGTCCCTATGAAGATAGCCTTTAGTAGGATTCTTGAAGCAATTGGAAGGCCATCAGCTTTGAGAAATCGTGTCAGAATAGCCATCCAGCAATGAACAGACAATTCATCATAGTTTACAGTTATCAGCTAGAAGTTGTTGATACTCTCTACGGTCCTGCATTCCATGCTTCATATAAGCTATTTGACTCTGCATCCAAAGTGAATGCTTCTGTCGACTGACTTCATTAATCAGCGATTATGTCCATCCGATCTGCTGCTGATTGTTATTGATCGCCTGTTATATATATGTCTACCTTGTTAGGAAACCAAGGCAGTATCTTGGTGCCCATTGCTGGCTGCACTTCAGCAAAGGGCCCGTGTGAAACGTGGTATCATGGAATGCAGGCGTGCTTTTCTGTTCAATAATTCAGCACCGTGGTTGTCTGACTTGTAAATTACTAACTGTTACCGTGAGTGTGTTCTATCATTCGGAAATATACATGTTACAAATTTCATAAGGTCTTGTAGAAGAGCCAGTATCTGTAAGCTTTATATCGGTACAAAGCTTGTTTATTGTTCAATGTTGCAACTGTTAGTGGAAGAGTACCGAGTCATACCGTTCAGCTAATTCTACTGCATTTTAAAATCTTATTCCCTTGCTGATCCAAAAAAATTCTCCGTTTCATGGTCATTGCACGGCTAATCATCTTATCAGGGAGTATAACCTGTGCCTTCCTGATTTGAAAACATACAATTCACTTTCTTAACAGGTCGGTGACAATAAGAAATTTCAACCTAAATACTTGAAGAGTGATCATTATTCTTCAATTTTTAGACTTCGTAGGTAGTTTACTCCAATCTAAATACTTGACAAGTTAAATGATTCTGGACAAATAATTGAAAATTAAGCTGAAAAATAAGTGGACAAAACTACTTCTGGACAATTTAAAAGATCGATGTATTTTATAACTTTGTAAAATATAATTCGATATCGTTAATTTGTCTTTAAAGTTGTTTTGTCAAATAATTTAATATAATGAATTTGAGAATTTTGTTTCATAATTTTTTTTTATAATAATTTGCCTATTATTATTTAAAAAAAAAGTATTTTAGTTTCATCAACATGTTTCATGATGTAGCTTTGATTATTAAGCGTTTTGGTAAAATAACTAGGTAACATTTTAGATATTCTAGTCACTAAAAATACAAATAATTATAGAAATTCCAGTTTCTTCTGTCAGTAAAAATACAGATAAATACAGAAATTCCAGTTTCTTCATTCATTAAAAATAGCCAATTTTTCTTCAGACCCACTGCCATTAGGTCTTGTTCGATGCTTTGGCAGCAAACATGATGTGACGTATGGTCTTTCTCCTTTCGCATCGCTTTTAATTGCTTGATTACTCATCTCTTTCGATAAGATGATTGCAGTTGCCGACACGGACGAGGACGAGGACGAGGACGAGGGTTTACTTACGGAAGGTGTTCAGCTTCCGCTGCTTCCACAGACGGAGAGCACATCTTCTCCGATACGACAAAGGAAATCTGTAAGATAACGAATCAGCAGCCTTTTCCGCATCCTCTTTGGTGTTTCCTTAGATTTGACTTCTATGGCGGGGAATTTTCTTCAAGTAAACAATAGTCCTTCTAGATCTCGCTTTGTTGGGCGCATTGACCTTAAGAAGTAACAAAAGAGTGGAAAGCATGGACGTATAATGAGTCCTCGTTTAGGCCCTCTTTTTCTTGTGTCAATAACTGTCAAAATTGTGATTTCACCCTTTTCTCCTGACGGATGTAATTTCTCCCCTGATGGACGTAATTTATCTCTGTCCTGCTTCCGCTGGTTCTGGTCTTCTTTGACTTAATAATTGTTTCTCGAGTGTTGATTAGATAATTCTAGAAAAGAAAAGTCAAAATTTTGGAGTTTTCTGTAAGCCCAATTTTGGGACTAAACTATTTTAGGTTTCTCGTGGGCTGGTTGTGGCCAAAAAGATGCACCGAGTGGATTTTCTAATCTTACAAAGGCATTCAATTTCAAACTAATTATCTTCGTCCATCCATGCCGCTCACCCTAATCTGGTATAATTTGGCATCATAAACGCATACCTTGATTGACAATGAAATCTTCCACAGCCATAGCTCTTAGGAAGGAAATGAATACGGAATTTCCATGAAATTAAAGTCAAGGTGTGTCACATCTAAAGAGTCATAGCTTTTCTGAATACGGTTATGTGTCAAATATAAAAATCCTGTGTAGATTCTGTAAATAGATTGTAAAATTATTCGGCTGTCCATTGGGTTACTGCAGATGTATGTTGCATTGAGCTGAAGAAACAAGGCATAAGTATAGTAATCTGTAGTTTATTTAACCATAACAGGAAATTCATGTTTGTTTCTTCACAACTTGCTGTCCATAATAATTTTTTTTTTTTTCCATTATAGCTGCTGCGTGGACCATAGCTCTCAGGGAAGCAATAAAAGCTATTGGTTCAAGAAGCATCATATGTTCTTCCTGGGAAAAACTACACATCATGTGCCACATATATATCATTTGAATTCATGTCATTCTTCGTACATTACCCTATTGGGTACGTAAAATAGATAACTAGGGAAATATGTGATACATTATTCACTGTAATCATGCATCTCTATTGATCCTCCACACCTGATATGCATGGTCAAAACCATATATACTGGAGGAACTAATATTACACATCGGTTCATAGAAACAATTATGCAGTGGGAATTACTAATACTCCACTTTTAAATAATAGAACCCTCCATTGTGTTGCACTCTTTTTCTTCCTCATAAATGGATCATAGTATTGATTGACCTTTAGGTTTGACACATAATGTCAATAGTCCTGGTCAAGAGATAAAGAATAACCATTGATAGGAAATGTTTTTGTCATTGTAAATAGGTGCAGAAACTTCAGTGCGCATATTTCTTGCAGATATAACAATCTCATATACTATCTGGGCATCGTATTGACTCAATAAAGTTGATCAAGAGTTAAATTTCATGCTTGTATCTTTAACAGTAATAAGAATGACATAAATCTTCATTATTAATTATATGGGAATTATATTGATATCTGCGCTGTCAGTTCTATTAAGCTTATGTTGTTGTACTAGTCATTAAATTCTCTATGGTGTTTCTTGTTCAAGTTCTTATCAGATTTTTCATGATGTTTTCATATCTGTGTCTCTAATTGCAATTTTTTTTAATCCGAAAATGGATGAACTTACCTACATCTGTACTTACATTTAACAACTATTAAAAATACATAAATGCAAATTCAAGAATCATTACAATGTAATTCTTTATCTATGTATCTTTCAGGTGAAAATGCCAGATATACAGCTAGAATCTCACACATTGAGATCCCATGGAACTCAAGTTGCAAGATTTCACATGCATGATTGGATCATACTCATCCTCCTTGCTGAGTTGCTGTAATAGATGGTTGTTTGAATATTATAGAACCTTTTCACAGGTTTGTTGGACAAGGCATGATGACAGATCTGATGTATCCATAGAAAGGCAATACTGTTCCATTTTGGGCTGTTCCGGTACATTTAGTTGTCTTTTCATAAGTGTTCTTCATTACTTATTACTATTTAGTTTCACATTGATACATTTTGTAATAATATCTTTTTTGCAGGTGATTGCAATTCTGTTGCCTTTTGCAATTATTATTGCAATTTATATCAAAAAGCAGAATGTGTATGATTTACACAATGCAATCTTGGGTATGCTTAATTTCTTTTTTGATAGTGACAATCAGTTTTGTTTGATAATAAGTTACTGTCATTCTTTGAGTTGATTCGTACATTTTTTGTTTATGTAGAGCCTAAATTTTAATATATAATGTTAAAAAAAATTACATTATCAAAATCTCTCGATTGCTTCTATAGGCGTATGCAGTTGGAATCTGCATTCAAAGCTTAAAAGTATGTAAATACCCAAAGCCGAATCGAACAAGTCTGATACTTTCTTAATCACTAGTCTAGTAGTCTGATGTATAATATTTTCATAGGCCCGCGGTTTGGCCCGCTGAACCCCCAGCCCGCCTTTATTTGGGTTGGGTTGAAG
>JBBPFQ010880943.1:0-11926 GCA_037974815.1 Kaempferia elegans
AGTTAACAATTATTGCAATTTAGTACCTAAATATTTACAATCAAGTACAATTATTTTTTTTTAAAAAACTCTTAAGTTACTCTCCACCTTTGATTACATCAAAAAATAGGGGTAACGATTTAAAAAAAATCTAAAAAATTACTAAGGGTCAAACAGTCAGCAATCAAGTTTCTATATGTTTTTAAAGAATTAGTTTTCAAATGTCTAAATTTCTATGAATTAAAAACCTTGAAATTTTTTGTCACTGACCAAGACAATTTTCCAGATCAGTATTAAATTTTTTATGAGAAAATAATATCTATTGTAACGAAAATAAATCATTTTCTTAAAACCATGTATTTTCCTATAATAAATACTAAAAATAGATTTGATCTCAAAAAATTTTGATAATTTTTCTAAATATGTAAAATAAAATGTATATCTAAAAATAATCTCAAAATTCAATTTTAGAATATTTTTAATATTAAAAATTAATTTTTTAATAAAAAAATTCATTAACGGCCAGAAAATTTTGGAACTTTTTTTTTCTAATAGAAGATTTACTGCCTTATCACCATAAAAATTTTAAATAGAAAAATCTAACATAAAGTTTGCACAAAAAAAATATTTTTCTAAGTAAAGAAATTCTAATATAGCAAATGAATTAAATTAGAAAAAAAATAATCTAGACACGATTTTGGGAACCAATATAGGTTACTAGGTCCTAGCTACTGGATTAAAAGGATATTTTTTAAGAATAAATTTTCCTAGCACTTTTGCAATTTGACCTTTGTCGCATATAAAATACCAATTTAGCTCTTGAAATTTTCTAAAATTTTGAACATTTGATCATGCATGATCCTTTTTTAATTTTTCTATTTGATCCTTCAACTTTTTATTTTCAATCTTCAATTTATTGAAATCTTCTAATAGGCATGATTTTGCTAAGGTAACTCTTGATTCTATATATATTCTCTTTTTTTAATTGTTCATTTTTTTTGTTTTTAATTTACATGAACTTTTAAAAAGCATCTTTATGAATTTGTAAAACTTTTCGGGAGATAAAGAATGTACCTTACTTACCGTGTTATTCTCGTAATCTGATGCTCCCCATTCGTTGTTGTTTTCTTCTGACGTATCTCCCCCTTTATCGATGTTCATTTCGGACGAGCCTTCATTGTCCTCTTGGTGATTCACCATTAGTGCTAACCCAGAGTATTCTTCTAATTCGGACTCAGATGAGGACTCGTCCCATGTTTCTTTTAGGTTATTGTGTTTGTTTCTACTTGGCTCTTCATCTTTTTCTGTGTTTTTCAGCTTCGGACAGTTATCTTTGATAATTGTAGCACCGAACCTTCCTTTTGCTCCGAAAAAGTTTTGTTGTCTGTCTCTTATCAAAATTGTTAGATTTTTAAAATTTTAAAAACTTTCTTACCAGAAAGGCTTATTCGTTTTCATCGAGAGAAGCTTCAGAGTTTGATTTGTGCATCTTTGCTTTTAGAGCAATGTTCTGACTCAGCTCCTTTCTTAGTTGTGCGCATCTAGAATCGTGATGTTATAATATGGAAAATAAACTTTCTAATGTGCTTACCTTGAGATCCTTAGAGATGTAGTAGAAGTAGATGATGGATGTCCAGTTCGGGGTCCTCGGGAAAGCATTAAGAGCATACCTTAAGAGTTTCTATTAACTCCTTCACTTTGGTGTGCAATTGAGGGACTGATTCTCCTTCCTTCAGCTGAAGGTTCGTTAGTTGATTCCAGAGTAGGTTGTCTTGCGAGTTTGGCTTCAAAGGTTCCTTCGTGAAGCTCCAGAAATTTTTCTCCAGAGCTCTTTTGCAGAGTCGTATGTGTCTACCCGGTTAACCTCTTGAGGTGGCAATATACTCAAGATGTGGAACTCAGCCTTCCCATTTGCTGTAAACTTGTTCTACTACTTCTTGCTCCATCGGAACTCTTCAAGTTCTCTTCCGTTTTCATCTTTTGGTGCTTAAAAACCATATTTAATCATTAGTAAAGTTTTAAAATCTGTTTTAAAAAATACCTCCAACTTTCTTTTCCACAGGGTGAACTCTACCTCGAACTTTGGTGGGCGGATGCTACTTCCAACCATCGTCTTCTTTGCTTCGATCGGCAGTTAGTCCTTTTAAAGCGTTTAAGCTCTGATACCAATTGTTGGTCCCGGTATAGCCGGTAAAAGGGGAGTTGAATTGCCCTGAAATGTAAATCACAACTTCTTTTGCTTTCTATTTAGCAAAGACAATCTCAAGTTAAAAGGTTAGCAAGAATAGCATAAAATAAAAGACGAGGTAAGAATGATTTACTTGGTTTGCAACTGAAAAAGTTGCTAATCCAAGGTAAATGAAGCGCATTACCGAAACTCTTTATTTGGCACAAGTTGGAGGTGGAGAAGCCTTGTACAAGATGTTGACAGCTCAGAAAAGTGCCTAAACAGAAAATGAAATTTAAGTATAGAAGTGTTGTTTAAAACCACAAAGACCAAGACTCTATCTATAACCTTCTGCTCGAATTTGAATGTTGGCTTATGTATAGGGGTGAGCATTCGGTCTATTCGGTTTATTCGGTTTATTCAAAATTAATTTTCTATAATTTTATTTTATTGATTTTTAAACAAATTTGAAATTAATTTAGTTATTTTGGTTAATTCGATTAATTCGGTATTAAATTTGTATAAACTTTAATTTGATTCGGTTAGTTAATATTAAATCGGTTTTCGGTTAATTCGGTTATTTTACTTCCGAATTAACCGAATGCTCACCCCTACTTATGTAGCACATCATGGACGCCTGAATCTGGTCCGGGTGGTCCTAGCGGTGCATCCCATCTGCTACTCAACGGCTTGATGATAATACTTTATCCTCGCTTGGGTGCCTTGAGAGATCCGAGCGCCTGGAGTGTTGCTAACGTGGACTGAAAACCTATGCACGCTACAACGACTTGAGAGGGCGCCCACAGCTGGCCCAAGGTGGTTCGGGAACCTAGACGTCTGAGCGCCTAGACTTGGTCGAGACGCCTGGACAAGTCAACTCTGTGTGAACTTGTTCGGCTGTTGCTCCAATTGTTTTGATGATTTTCCAGCCATCCAGAATTGAGTTCACCCGAATCCAACTCTGCTCTTCTTCTCGAGCAGTCTTCCACTCTGACTGTTCGTCCCTTGAAAGTGTCACGCACATCATTCTTGTCCCCCGGTGTACTCTTCCACAACATCTCGCTCCTCGGATGTACCGAGCCTGTCAACTGGATTCCCGTGCCATCTTTTTCGCTAGTTGCGTCTTCCGCTCAACTTCTTGTATACCTAAGCTCTTATGCACTTAGACGTAAGATATCAAATACAACATGACCTAACTTAACTTAATTAATTACATCAAAACCAATATAAATTACTTACATTTCCTCCCCTTTCTATACGAGTCCTAATACAAGGGTTATATGATTTGAAGAGATGGAAACTGTATGAGTTGTGAGATATTACAATTTTGGGATTCACACTTTTAGACAACGTCTTTTAGACAACGTCATGGTGGATGATCGTGCATGACGAAGTGGGTGGTTAAGCTCGATCTTGAGCTTTGTATAAACTTGGAAGGGTATAAGTCAATTGAGGTTAGGATCTCCTAGAATATTAATTTGATGGAAGGTAAATCTCAAATGACTAAAATGTTCAAACAATTTAGGAGTCAAGCAAATGGGGTTTTAAAAAATAATATCCTTCCTCTCCCAACACTAACAAATAAGATATTGTTAATTAATATGCACTACACTTTAAATGCGAAAAGACCAAATAAAAATTTAGAAAGTAAAATAATAATAATTCTATTTTAAATAAAATGATCAAGAATCTTCCAATGCGTTAATTTTCATAAAATAAATAAATATAAAAAGCCGGACACGGTGGCTTTTCAATTTTTTTTATATTATTAAAAAAATCAACTAGTGCATGAGGGACTAATAATCACTATATATAATATGCCATAATTGCCATCACAACGGCTATGACTGGTCGATCCCAATCACGAGCCATTTTTTTTTTAAATTACCAATAGAGGGCCGTCAACGAAAGTATCTATCATTTTAAAAAACATTCCATTAAACAACAAAAAATATAAAGAAAATCATTCTACGGAAGGAACTTTTCCTTTAAAAATTAAGCGATTATTTTTTATACTTTAAATATTTAATTAATCAAATCGATTAATTTTATAAGTGAATTTCATTAAAAAATTTCATCGGGTATTAAATAAACATCGTGCGATTAATAAATTACGTGATTATTTTGTAAAGGTATTCACGATTGACCACACTATAAAAAAAAAGTAAATTAGGAAATTAAAGTTAAAAAATAATACACGGTGAAAGCATGAATTACCCATGATAAGTAATATGTTTGTTATGAAAAATATATTTTCCATAGTCATCAACTGTAACTTTTATAATTTTATCTGTGAGATTGCGGTAGGATTGACCAATTAAAGACGCTAGGGCGGATTTACCCTTTCCTACCGTGTTTCCTGTTTTTTAGTTGCCGGAGGCGTTGACCGCATAATATCTGTTGCAGCATTATTTAATTTTGGCATTTTTAATAAAAAATATGAAAGTAGCATTAAATAAATATATTCTCCCTTTTATGATGAATAATTTCAATGGATAAGGATGAGAAGATTAGTTCAATCCTTAATTATGAGGACCACTTATCCTTAGATTTAACGCAACACAAGTAACAAAGTTGACGATTGAATTTTCTATGTACGGTTTGAATTTTTTTCTCAACTTTTAATTATATAATAATCCCTTTATGAAATAAAATAAGGCTCTTATTTAAGAAAAAAGGAAGCATTAAATAACATTCCGTGGAAGTAAATTATAAAAATAAAAAACTAATAACATATGGTTATTTATGAAGGGCGAGAGTTATAAATAGAAAGAATTTACTAGTAGCAGGAGTGGAAAGAGTCCTAATTACAATTTTTTTTTCGTTTGTTTTGATCTGTGGGTCCGTCGCACTCCTTTCCGCCGTGCTGCCCTCCGGAGAATGCCACCGGAGTCCCTTCCCTGCTCCTCTCTTCGGGCTCCAGTGATTTGCAACGTCTCCTTGCGGAGTGACCTCGAGGAATCGCGGTAGATTGCAAGGAGAAGGAAGCGCCTTTATCGGCATGCCTTCTCTGTGATTGGAGGAGAGGAGAGGAGAGGAGCGGGATTGGGGGGAAGGGAGGAATCATGGTCTTGCCGGGGCTTAACCTGGTGATGACAGTGATCGGATTCGCGGTGAGTATCATGTTCATAGTTTTCGTTTGCACGCGGCTTATCTGCGCGAGAATCCACCTCAGGAGATCGAGAACTCCGCTTCCTGATGACGCCGCCAGATCCGAACTTGGCATTGCCGGTTCATATTCTGTGAGTTTATGCCTTCATCTGTTTGCCTTTCCTGTTCCATAGATGGGAATAGTGGGTTTGAGTAATTAGGACCGATTGGGGTTTATGGATCAAAGAAGTACAGGAGTATAAGTCAGCGTATTTGGGACCATTCTGCTATTCCTTTTCTGTCCTTTTAGCATTGGACATCACATTCTTGTAATGGGTTCTCTTAGTGTCCTCCACTTTTTCCCAGCTTCTAGCAATGGTAGTAACTCAAGGCAGAATAGTTCGAACGGGAGGGAAGGATAATTTTCTTTCCCCGTATGGACCTGGCAGAATAGTTCGAACGGGAGGGAAGGAGAATTTTCTTTCGCCGTATGGGCCTTGTTTAATTGCGAGTACCAAATATAGAACATAGAATGATCGAAGATAGAGGAAGGATGTTAATATTGGACAGGTTGCTATAATTGCCTTGTTTTGGTGCGGCTGATCAAGTTTGACTTTTTCGGTTACCCTTTTTTATTTCTATTATTCGTTTTGAGACAATCTAGAGGCACGCAGTCAACTACCAGTTTATGTATCTCTATTTTCACTGCTTTATTTTCCCTATTAATTGTGTGCCCTGTTCTGAAAGCGGTGAGTGCTGCACTCTTGGAATTTCTTCTTGATCACACTCTTTGACACAGGAAGCTGTGATATTTGAACATAGATGGTTACCTATTTATTTCTTACTTTTTTTCTTCCTGAAACAGATACAACGTGGGATTCATGGATTGGAACCGATTACAGTCTCTAGCTTCCCTACAAAAAAATTTGGGGATCTTCTCTTTTCATGCGGACAAGAAACACAGTGAGCTTTCATTTTTGACATGTTCATATTCAATGCATGGTTGACAGTGTCAATAATTTGTATAAAAGATATTTCTCGCTTTGTGGTTGTTCCTATATCCATTGACTAAAACTCTTTGTCTTTTAGCGTACTCTATGATTTGTCAATGTTAACCCTTGACAGCTAAGCAAAACTCTTGCTTTTATCTGCTTATATTGTGTGATTGAAATCTGTGTGATTCCAATCATTCTTATGAAGTATGAAATGTCTTCTTATGCACTACTTCTAAAGTTGTGTATGAAATCTGTCATAATCTTATGTTTTTTGCTTGCCAGTTTCAGTTTCAGGTCTAGTTTTGACTTTGACAATCAGATGAGTTACATTACCTTCTTTTACATTTTTTTGCGCAGATAACATTACTTCATTATTTCAAATTTATTACAAGTTATGCTTCCATCTTATATTCTTGTTTAGAACTCGGCTGCACTGTTGATTTCTGTATTCATAGTTATATGCATAGTTACATGATATGCTCCTTTTTAGTCCCACCTGTTTTATGCATACTTCAACATGTGAAAATGATTTTCTGAACCAGCATAAGGAAACCTTTTGTTGCCACTTTACTGTGGAAAATGATTTGAGAGAAAAGCAGAAGAAATGCTCAATCTCCTTTACGATGCTATCATCAGATATATTGGTTTTGAAATGTTAGATAAGGATGAACTGATTTTTTTTTTTTTTTTTTTTTTTTACACTTTTTAATGAAAAGTGTTTAGAATTTAATAATCAACACGAGTATTTTGTGACGTTGTACTACTAGTTAATCTGTTACTTTTTTTTTTTTGAAAAATAGGAACTTAGATGATTAGCTGATATCAAAATTAAGTCTCTTCTCTGTTATCTGTTAGTACCTTCATTTGTTGTATTATATTTACTTTGTTTACTTGCCATGAAAGGTATGCTCTTTCAAGTTAAACATTCTAACAACGAGTGTAAACTGGTGTAAACATTTTGATGTGGTTATTGTGTAGGCCGTTTATTCATCACTTTATTCTCTAACAATTAAATTCTTTTATTATATCCTATTTTAACACATTTTAATTTCTCTACATATTTTTGATGTAGTGGTGTTCATATGCTTACTGTGAGAAATTATTGGGCTTATCAACTTAATTTTGTTGGATTATTAGCATCTTAGCTTGTCTTTCCAGAAAACTGATGCTGGCAAGGTTGCATCTTGCTATCTACTTCCACTTTTCCCCAATTCTAATTGTTCTTATGATATGCTTCCCAATAAGATGGTTAAATACATGAGTAGTCATCAATTCTGGTTGTGGCAACAACAAATAAACCATGAGCCCACTCCCAACTACCGGCAGTGGCTAATTCGTTTAGGAATCATACCCACCATGTAACTTTATATAGGTTATATTGGTGTTAATTTAAAACATTTTTAGTCACACTTAGTTGTTTTAAGTAAGTTTCTTTGGTTTTTGTTTATCCTTCACACCAATTCTAATTGATCCAATTTAATTATACCATTGGAACATCTCCATGCCTTGTTAAAGTTCTACCACAATATCAAGAATTACTACTCTACTTCTCAAATGATATTTTTTATTTAGTATTTTTGGTTTCCAACAAATTCATGTTAGCATTATAGTTTCTGCTATACTAACTTTTGTGAGTGGTCTTTCCTACTTATACAATCTCTAGCCCATAAAATATGGCTGCTCTTACTGCATTGTTGAAAATAATTTCTTTTAGTACAAAGGAAAGTATTACACTAGATTCTAGAAAATTATATTCTTTTTAACCACTCACTTGTTATCCTATTAATAATATCTTAATGTTGCTATACTAACTTTTGTGTGTAGGGTTGTAAATGAACCGAACATTCGTGAACAAACTTGGTGTTCGGCTTAGTAAGAGCTTGTTTATATTCGTTTAATACACACAAGATTAATTAAATAAACAACCTTGAACAACTCGTTAAACTAAACAAATAACACATATGTGTTCAGCTCGTTAAGATTCGTGAACAATGTTTGTGAACAATATTCCTGAACCATGTTCATTAATAAAACTCTCATCAATATGCTAAATAAACATTTTTTTTAATAAATAAATAAATAAATTTAAAGCTCAATAATTAATCAAACAAGCAAAAGTTTCAAATAATCAAATAAGTTTAAATTGAGAGCTCGATAATATCTAAACGAACCAAGCTTGAATTGAAAGTTCGATAACATCTAAACGAACCAATCTCAAACCAAGCTCAAATCATCAAAAATAAACCAAGTCAAGCTTGAACAGGCATTTCAAAAGTTTTGTTCATTTTAGGCTCGGTTTGGCTTGACTCAGTTACCTTATCAAACAAGCTTGAATATCCCAAAGCTTGGATTAACTTGCTTGTTTACAACCCTATGTGTGTGTTCTTTCCTAATTATACAATAATCTTACCCATAAAAATGGCTGGTCTTACCACAATGTTGAAATAATTTTAAGTACAAGGGACACAAGAGTATCACACAGGATATTAGGAAACTATATTCATTTTAACACATTTTTTATCCTATTAATAATATCTTAATCAATGTTATATTTTCTACAAAATTACTATGTTACATATTTATCGTGTACTCACTTAGATAATCTTTGGTCAGTTCTAGGTATCTAATATCAAATTCATTGTAGTTTACAACTATATCAATCTTTAGGATATGAAGCTACTAGCCTTGTTCTCTCTTGCCGGACAACTCTATATGTTACAATTCTAGAAGAATTGCACATTCCTAATCTTATTTGCCATGGTATTTCTCATAATATCATTGTTATGAACCTTTTCATCCCAAAGTTTTCTTTTCTATACTATATTTTTAGAAAATC
The DNA here is from genome assembly GCA_037974815.1 of Kaempferia elegans. Classification (NCBI taxonomy): domain Eukaryota; kingdom Viridiplantae; phylum Streptophyta; class Magnoliopsida; order Zingiberales; family Zingiberaceae; genus Kaempferia; species Kaempferia elegans. The sequence goes on from JBBPFQ010880943.1 coordinate 9,068, forward strand.
ATGCATTATTATCCTTAGAATTCATCAATCTAATTCAATAAAACTCGAAATATTTTTCTTATTATGATTTTTTTAGAGCTATTCTAGCTTCATTAGTTGGTGTTGACTAGTTAAGCACAAGGTTTAAAATTTTGACCCTTGCTGAGGTTTCAGTCCCAGACTAGAGCGATACAGTTTTAGTATAGTATTGTCTTGTACCGATACAGTTTTGGTTTTTTTTATTTATATATAACAATTATTAGATAAATATATTTTGGTGTTTAATTTAAAAATAAGTTGTATATTGATTTTATATAAGTTCTCAATTATTGAATAACTTAATATTCTTAAAAATAATTAAATATAGTTTTCTTTAAAGATAATTGTTCTATCCATAACTCAAATTAAAATTGATACATCATAATATGTTACTTTACTAATACCAAAAGGAGTGGCGTAAATCAGATGGAAGTATTGATTTTCTAATTAAATATTCATAATAATATAAATTAATACAATGATGCTATTTTATATATAATAATTATATAAATTAACTATTTATTCATTTAATTTAAATAATATAAATTTAAAATAGTTAGAAATATATAATATCAATTAAAGATTAAAACAGTAAAAAAATATCAAAATATAAATTTTATTTATTAAAATTTTTTAAAAACCTTTATATATATTTTTAAAATTCTTAATTAATGAAATTTATTAATTTTTTAATTAAAAATTTATTATTTTTTTAAAAAATTATAAACATATTTTTATATATTTTATTGAGATAATTTAATTAGGGTTTATGAAAGTCTCTTCAGATTATCACACTTATGTTGAGAATGATTTTAATTAATTAAATCTAATTTTAATTTTATTCGGTGAACAAGAGCATCGCACTCGCAATTCCCTCCAGCGACATCTAGAATGCACGGGTGGCGTCAGAGGCATCCAGTGATGCCTCTAGGACACCTCTGATCCCCCGACTCTCTGACTCACCTTCTGGCACGCAACACGAGCATCTGCCGTCAAAACGGTAAAAATCGCTCGTACCGGGCAGCATTGAACTTTATTTCAATCACTGGTTAAGCATTTCTCAAACATGGCCTTGCAAGTGATTTTTCTACTTTAACTTCTTTCCCCATATCTCCCCATATAGTCTTGTTACATCGTCATTCAAGTCTCCTTATTAGTTTTTCTAGTTGTTCTAAAAATAATTCTTGTAGTTCGTATGTTTTCCTTTCGATTTGATTAATCAATCATATTTAGGGAACAAAACATTTATATCATTTAGAATCCCTTTCATCATACATATTTTAGTGGAAAATTTTGATTTTGCCCTTGAAACTCCTTCCCAAAAATTGTTAAAATATCACATAGTTTTCAAACTTTTGTTGCTTCAACCCCAAAAATAGAATAATGATGTGGTGGATATGCCTTGTCACTACTCCATCATAAAAAAAAAAAATGGAGGTAATGGTTTTGGGGTGAAATAACAAGAGTAGGGAAACTTTTTGGTCTATTAATTTTAGAACTCTAGAGGTGAACTTTGGGTGGCAAAATGAAAATTTTCCTAATTTACCAGGTTAATTTATTATTGTTATAATATTTATACACTATGAAAATCAGTCTACTTTGATGTTTAATTTACTAAACATTAAAGCTTGTATTGTTTTTTTCGCTAGCTTTTTCCCCTCCATCTAAATTTGTGTGTTCCTGATCATCATATTTATGAATTTTAATTTTTCTTGAACTTTTGTATACTTTAAGTTACTAATGGAATCCTATAATCATCTTAACTTGAGTTTGTGACATTGTGAGTGATCCGGTGGATAGAAAAATCAAATAAAATCAAGTCAACCCTCGGTCAAACAGTCCACTGGGATCCGAATAAACTACCTTATGGTAAGCGCCAGCCAAGCGGCAAACCAAGCAGTCAACTCACCGACCGAACAGACCACTTAGTCGATCGGTCTCACCGAGCGGACCAACCAAGTAAAGGTGACATCATCATAAGGCACAACTTCAATATCCGACCGAGTGAATCACTCGGTCGGACGACTCACCATTCCAAGAATAAGTGCATGAGTAAATGTCGAACGAACCAAACAGGCCTATCGAACAGCAGGCCTAACGAACAAGGAAGAATGATTGTTTGGCTCTGAACTCATCTACCCTCCTTATCGCTTAGTGCAACGATCAAATCAGAATATTCGTTGTTAGAAGATATGCGTTGTTATTCCTTGTACGTAGGAAACTTCCAATTCTGATATGTATTGATTGTCGCCAAATTAAGGAATGCTCATTGAGGAAAGAAATCAAGGTGTCATAAATGTCTACGCCATTTATAGAAGCTCCTTGATATCTAGTCTTGGTAACACCCAAGTATAATTAGGGCTCTTCACAACTCGCGGAGGTATGCAATTATTATTCTTCGATTCTTTGTCACTTCTTCGCCAAAAAACCACCTTACGAGCGTTGAACTAACTTAAGCATCGGAGGACCAAAGACCGGGACACCATCCATGTTCCCCAACTTGGTCACTAATGCTTTTCTTCAAGCTACTTATTGGTGTGCATGATTCAGAAGGTCTTCGAGGAGCGCCACATCGATCTCCAAATTTTCTTCAGTGGCACGTGGACCAAAACTTCCCAAGCATCCATCTTGCATTTACAGACAGTAATATATTTGACGTCATCTGTGGAAAAAGCCATGTATCTGAGAAGATGGATGAAGCCGGACGAATGACTATCATCACGTTGTCACAAGAAGACTTGGAACTCCTGATCACCACTCGAGCACAGCGAATGCGACACAACAACAGGTGGTCGCCGTAGGAGGGCAGCCGAACGAGCTGGCTGCTTCCGTGACCAGACC
>JBBPFQ010881148.1:0-11925 GCA_037974815.1 Kaempferia elegans
CAATTTTCAGCTGCGTAACTAACATTGTGGGAAGAACCATCCGCATACGCAATCCAAGAACCAACATTTATAAGGTTGCAAAGAATTCAAATATATTATCCATTATTTATTTCGGCTTCTCCGGAGGTGTTAAAATATTATTGAATGAATCGGCCGAAATTCCACATTATGCCTGATATGGGTTCATATCAGGCCCAAAGTGGGTTGATATGGTTTCATCCCTTTTTTGTTTTACTCTGAGTTATTTTTACATTCATTCTAATTTAGTATGTTTAATGCATTAACAACAAGACAAAAGAAACGAGTTACTTTATCAAAAGAAAAAAAAAAGAATCAATTCTTAATAAAAGAAGAAAAAAAACTACACTTGTAAAAAATAAATTAATATCTTGCATAAGAGATGTGATATTGAGACATTTATCTGTATTTAAAATCTAAAATGATATATATACTTTCTGTTATTAAAATAGTCAAATCTTCTTACAAGCAAATGACATTTAATACATGGGATCAAATTTAATATCCTAATTAATAAGTTATTTTATGAAAAAGAAAAATTTATATTTAATTGTTGTTTTATGTATTAATTAATCAATCGTTAATAGTTTCCATTATTTATCTTAGACTCAATGCTAAGATGTTATCTTAACTAATTAATTCCTGCAAGTGTACTTTTTTTTATATATAATTGATTCATTTTTTTCTTTTAATAAAGTAACTCATTTTCTTTTACCTTGTTGTTAATGAACTGAACATATTGAGTGAGAATGTATGTAAAAATAACTCGGAGTAAAAAAAAATTAAAAAAATGGATGAACTCATATCAGACCCATGTTGGACCTGATATCAACCCATATCAGACCCAACGTGGAATTTTGATTGATTCTTTCAATAATATTTTAACACATCTAAAGAAGCCAAAATAAATAATAGATAGTATATTTGAACTCCTTGCAACCTCAGAAATCCACAGGACCTGAAAATGAGTACAATCAAAGCTCTATAGGTCAATTAGTGGATTTCAGTCAAAATTCATTAATTGACTTAGAGAGTTCTGATTGCACCCATTTCAGGTCCTGTGAATTTCTAAAGTTATAAGGAGTTCAAATATGCTATCCATTATTATTTTCGTTCTTCTCTGATTGTGGTATTTTGAAAAAATAAATTCGAGTCAAATAAATCGATAGGAGAGAGAGGGGAAGAGAAATTTTCTTTCATGGGTGGAGAGAGAAAGAGTGGAGAGATATTGAAGTTGCATGCGTTAACAGGAGGTTGACAAGAGGGATAGAATGATAAGATCAAATAAATTAGTACGTTCTTTAATAATTAATAAAGTATGCTATGCTTTTTTTTTGGTAAATTTAGAAAGTTAAGAATGCTTTTTTTTGGTAAATACGATTCGCCTAAAAATGACATAATTGGGAAGAACTATTGGATAAGATACAAGGTATTAAATGGGTTGAAATGCCCTCCCCCATAGTAGGTTTGTGTTTGTTAAGTTATTGTCCCCAATGATCGAGTTTGTGGTCACGAAAGTCGACCATTAATGATATGTCCATATCAAAGGTTGATATATTAACCTAATTTTGAGATCTACCATTATCATACACTCGTCGAAGAGGTAACCTTTCAAGTAGTTACGAGAATTGGCCACGTAATTAAGGTGTAGGGAAAATTATCAAATCAAGCTTGAATTGAAGGCAAAACTTACAATCACAAATATATATCTAATTGAAATCGTTGGCAATTGTTCATAGCCAAATTTCAAGCCTACCATCCTTGCAATTTGCACTTTAATCGAGATGACGATAGACTAAGTTAGTCTGGAGATAATGACTCAACTTGATTCTTAAGAATAATGGTAAGATTAAATGAGTTATAAACACGATAACCGTACGTGTGATGATCTTAGAGTCTTTTATAGAAACTAATTTTTGTTTCGATTAGCTACTTTAATTTGCCTACACTATAAAGCTTGGTGGACCTCATTTCCAACTAAATAAAGTCTTCATTTATATATTGTACGTGGATCTATCTAACTCTTTTATCTCCACAACACACCTCGAGGTCTCATCCATGGCTTCCTCTCTTCTTTCTCCCTCTCTTCCCTTCCTAATCGTCTCTTACATAGCGCTTATCGTCGTTCCAAATGCCATAGTAGCCGAGCAAATCAAGCACTTCGAGTTCAATGTAGTACTTGTCTATTCTTGTTTAATTAGGTCGTTCAATATGTTCATGGGTCATGCGAGATATCTATGTACCTCTCATTGCAGGTACAAATGACTAATGTGACTCGACTTTGCAGCACCAAGAGCATCGTGACAGTGAATGGGCAATTTCCGGGACCGGAGCTCATTGTGAGGGAAGGCGATCGGATCATTGTCAAAGTCACCAACCATGTCGCATACAACATCACCCTTCACTGGTATGAACACCAATTGTTCTTGAGACAATGAGTTAGTCGATCCATCCACCAATTTTTTGATACATCTCAGGCATGGTATTCGACAACTAAGGAGTGGGTGGGCTGACGGACCGGCTTATGTGACTCAGTGCCCGATCCAAACTGGGCAAACCTATGTGTACAACTTCACTATTATAGGGCAAAGAGGCACCTTCTTTTGGCATGCCCATATCTCGTGGCTTAGGGCTACCCTCTACGGCCCTCTTATCATTCTTCCAAAGATCGGGGTGTCCTACCCTTTCCCCGAACCCTATATGGAAGTCCCTATCATCTTGGGTACGCACGCATGCTAATAGTATTTAATTCTTTGATATAACTATTGATCTAAAGAATTTGCTCATGTTAATAAGAATTTGTTCGGAAAATTTTATAAGTTAGGGTTCTTTAATATTTAGGAGAGTGGTGGAAGGCTGACATAGAATCTGTCATTAGTCAAGCTCTTCAAACCGGAGGAGCCCCTAACATTTCGGATGCCTACACCATTAATAGCCTACCCGGTCCCCTCTACAATTGTTCAGCTCAAGGTACGTACCAATTAAGACCCTAATCACCATTGCTAAAGAGATCTAGTACGTAAAATTCTAATTTAATCGTCTAAACTAATGTTTTTGGATTATGTCGATTATATATGTCTCTCGTCAAACTCTAGCATGGTATCAAAGAAAAAAATATGTGTCTCTTAACCCTTAACCTTCTAACTCAATAACTATATATACGTGTGTGTATGTACGTAGGAGTGAGTAAAAATTTAGTTAAAACGAATTAATTGATCAAATCAATCGAAATTAAAAGTTCGGTTCGGTTAATTCGGAAGTTTGTTTTTTTTTATAAAAATATTGATTATATCGGTTTAATCAGTTCGGTTTTGGTTTTAAAAATTGAAATTCAATTAAACCGATTAAACCGATATTTTGAGTTAAACCGGAACCAAATCAAATCAAACTGCACTAAATTGGCACCAACTCGGACTGATATTATAAGTTGAAATGAACCATAATCACAACTAAATTAAACTAGAACCAAATCAAATCTAAAAATTTGATTATTTCGGTTGAAAATTAAATAACTAATATTTTATCGGTTCAATCAGTTCAGTTTTATTTTTGAAAAGTTCAATCGATTTGGTTGTTTGAAAAAATACAATCGATTCAGTTTGTTTAAACAGATTTTAATCCGTTCAATTTTTAATTTAATCAATACATCGATTGCTAATATAATCCCTGCAGTACTAGCCTGTCCCTTAAGCTTTTAACTTAATAATTGCATGTGCGTGTCTAACCATTCGAGATAATAAATATTGACACTATTATATATATATACTTAACTCATAATCTTTAAACCCTCTCACTTTAAACCCCAAAAATGTTTAGATACGTTCAAGTTGAAGGTGAAAACAGGGAAGATGTACATGCTCCGCCTCATCAACGCCGCCGTCAACGACCAGCTCTTCTTCAGCGTCGCCGCCCACAATCTCACCGTCGTCGATGTCGACGGCGTCTATGTCAAGCCCTTCGACGCCGACGTCATCCTCCTCACGCCTGGCCAAACGAGCAACCTCCTCCTCCGAACCAAACCGAGCTATCCCAACGCCGCCTTCCTGATGGAGGCCAGGCCTTACTCCACCGCCTTCCAAAGCACATACGACAATACCACCGTCGCCGGAGTGCTCGAGTACGAGTGCCGAACTGCCGCCTTCCACAAGGCCCTCCCCCTCCGCGCGCCGACCCTGCCGGACTTCAACGACACCTGCTTCGCCGCGAACTTCGCCAGTAAGCTGCGCAGCCTGGCGACTCCCCTGTTCCCGGCGAAGGTCCCCCGCGGCGACGTCGACAGGCGATTCTTCTTCACGGTGGGGCTGGGCACCCTCCCCTGCCCCGCGAATGCCACGTGCCAGGGGCCCACCAACGACACCATGTTCGCGGCGGCGATCAACAACGTCTCCTTCGTGACGCCGGCGATTGCCCTGCTTCAGGCGCACTACTTTGGGCGGTCGAGGGGGGTCTACACGCAGGACTTCCCCGCGTTCCCGGCGGCGCCGTTCGACTACACCGGGGCGCCGCCCAGCAACGACATGGCGTTGAGCAACGGGACGAGGCTGGCGGTGCTTCCGTTCAACACCAGCGTGGAGGTGGTGATGCAGGACACGAACATTCTCGGGGCGGAGAGCCACCCGCTGCACCTCCATGGATTCAACTTCTTCGTCGTCGGGCAGGGATCCGGAAACTTCGACCCGGCCAACGATCCCGCGAGCTTCAACTTGGTGGATCCGGTGGAGAGGAACACCGTCGGCGTGCCGGCCGGCGGTTGGATGGCCATTCGATTTTTAGCCGACAACCCAGGTACAAATTCGAAATTACTGAAAATTAAGGGACCAATTTGCTAAATCTATAAAAATTTTAAGAAATTTCCATTTTACACCCTAAACTCGGCAAACTCTTACCATTTTAATCCTACCCTCCTTAGCTCACTCTTTTTTAGCACAATATATTAATAAGTTTAAAGTTCGTGCTAGATTTAGTATGGATTTTCGATTAAACAATCGAAATTCTCAGTAAAACAAATCTAACAAATATTATACTATCGTTTATGATTTCAGGTGTGTGGCTCATGCATTGTCACATAGAGACGCATTTGACTTGGGGTTTGAAGATGAGTTGGTTGGTACTCGATGGGAGCCTTCCGAGCCAAAAGTTGCCTCCTCCGCCATTGGATCTACCGAAGTGTTGATCCTGACCGACGGATAAATTAATATTCTTGGTTAATTAATTTGCCACTAACGTTGCATCTGAAATTTCTTTTCTATTCCTCTTTCCTTTTTTCTTAATTTTTTTCGCTTTTGATATCTTGATGCTTATCGAATGAGATGGTGAATTGTGCCTTGAATTTAAAAAATTATTAATATGGAGAGTTTTTTAATAAAATAATTGTTGATCAAGTCGAAATGATCCGGCTCAATCGAGTCCGGCCCGATCCAAATTGCTTAGTAAGTCATAATTGGGCCGACATAGCTTTCATGTCTCAACTTGAACCCATAGGCCCACTTCTCCACCACCTTCAACTTTGGCATCCTCCGCCTCCTCCTATGGCGGCTGTGCGCCGTCCCTCGACGGATCCCGCCGCCGCCGCTTCTCCCGCTATCGCCGCTTTTCCCGCTATCGCCGCCACCGCCTCTCATCACCTCGTCCTCGCCGAGAAGGCCCTCGAATTTCTCCGTCGCCGTGTCTCCCTAGACTCCCTCGCTGCCTCCTACACGCCCGATGCCGCCGTCCACACTCTCCTCCTCGCCCAGCCTCACCGCCTGGTTCTCCTCTCCTTCCTCCGCTGGGCCACGCCCTTCCCCTTCTTCTCCTCCTCCCTCCGCCCGCAATCCCTCGCCCTCCACCTCCTCTCCCGCCTCCGCCACCTCCCCGCCGCTCTCTCCCTCGCTCGCCGCCTCGCCGCTCGTTTCCCAGTCCCTTCCCTCTTCCACTCCCTCACCTCCACCCTCCCCCTCCTCCGCCCCACCCCGACCTCCCCCTCCGTTGCCTTCGACCTCCTCATCAGATCCTACTCCTCCCTCTCCCTCATCCCTCAAGCCCTCTCCGTTCTCGCCCTCACCAAAAACGCCGGCTTTTCCCCTTCCCTCCTCTCCTTCAACTCCCTGCTCGACGCCATGTTCCGGTCACGCCAAACCCCTCTACAAACAATCGACAACTTCCTCGCCGACATGGCAAGCTCCGGCATCTCCCGGAACGTCTACACCTACAACATCCTCATCAGAGGCTTCTTCTCCCGTGGCGAACTCCACCGAGCGTCCGCCTTCCTTCCCGAGATGGTGAACGCAGGGTGTTCACCCAATGTTGTCACCTACAACACACTCATCGATGGCTTGTGCACGTCAGGGAAGGTCGACGACGCCATCTCCCTCCTGAGAACAATGAAGGAGAAGGGGCTCAAGCCAAATTTAATCACCTGCAATTCAATTGTCAAAGGATTGTGCCGCGAAGGGCGATTGAAGGAATCAAGGATCATGCTCGATGACATGGCGAGAGAAGGGTTGGCTCCTGATTCCATCACCTACAACACAATTGTCAATGGCTACTGCAGGGAAGGAGACCTCCATCAGGCTCTGTTAATGGAAGCAGAGATGGCTCACAAGGGAGTGGCACCCAATGTCGTCACCTACAATTCATTGGTGAATGCAATGTGTAAAGATGGCAACATGAGAAGAGCCATGGAGCTTGTCGGTCGAATGAAGGCACGAGGGCTCGAGCTCGACGAGTTCACTTTCACGACTTTGATCGACGGGTACTGCAAGAAAGGGTTCTTGGATGATGCCTTGTTGCTTCTGAATCAAATGCAGGAGAGGGGAATTCAAGCTTCCATTGTGAGTTACAATGCTCTGATAAATGGTTACTGTTTGCTAGGAAGAACAGAAGAAGCTTTGCGAATTCTTTGCGAAGATATGGAACGATACGGCTTAGCACCGGATGTAGTTACTTACAGCACGATATTGAATGGCTACTGTAAGAATGGAGATATCGATTTGGCATTTCAGTTGAATCAAGAGATGCTCGATAAGGGCATCTTGCCGGACGCTATTACTTACTCTTCGCTTATTTGGGGCCTTTGCGAAGCAAAAAGACTCAACGATGCATGGAATCTTTTTCGGCGGATGTTGCAGATGGGTTTTCGGCCAGATGAATTCACCTACACCACGCTGATTCATGGCCACTGCAAGGAAGGCGAACTCGAGAAGGCTGTTCTCCTCCATGACGAAATGATCAAGAAAGGGATACTGCCGGATGTGGTGACTTACGGTGTCCTTATCAATGGCCTCCGCAAAGTCACTAGGATTAAGGAAGCGAAACGACTCCTGTTACGAATGTGCTACGATGAATCTGTTCCAGATAGTATCGAGTACGACATACTGATGGAATGCTGTGGCAAAGCTGAGTTCAAGAGTGTATTGTCTCTCTTGAAAAGCTTTTGTGCCAAGGGTTTGATGAATGAAGCTGATGAAGTGTTTGAATCTATGTCAGATAGGAACTGGAAGCTAAATGCTACTGCATATAATATCATCGTTCATGGGCACTGTCGAGCGGGAAATGTGAGTAAGGCGATGAGCTTGTACGAAGAGATGATACGGGCTGAGTTTGAACTGAATGCAATTACCGCAATTGCCCTCATTAAGGCTCTTTCAAAGTACGGTAGGAATGAGGAATTGAATCGAGTGATTCAAAGATTGTTGGATGGTTGTTTGCTAACAGATGCTGAAACATCAAAGGCTATTGTCGAAGTCAATCACATGGATGGCAATATAGATGCTGTGTTGGATGTTCTTACAAACATGGCGAAGGATGGACTTCTTCCTAATGGTAGTGAACTCAAAGGACGCACTCTATAAATTATGAGATCGAAGGTTTCAGTGCTTTTGTTCTTTGCATTATCTATTATTGTTCTCATGTATCGATGATGCAAGTCTATAAGTATTGAATAATTACCTTGTCATTATTAAATAATGACGATGCACTGTATTAGTTCACCAGAAATTTCTACAAGAACAAGATCCATCTTTGAAATGATGAAATCGATTGGCATCTCTCACAATAATCTCTCGCCCATATACCTTTGTTACAAGTTTGGTGAATTCGTGGCAATCGCCGCAAACTCGAAGATTCTTGTTCACCCGAATCAGGGTTCTCTTTGGCACATGCATCATGCCGAAAGCAATGGCGAGCCTCTCACTATGCCCTTGTAGCATCTTGACCTTCTCGTCTACCGTCACATCTTGCAAAACAAACCTAGTGTCCTCACGATACCCGCCTTCCTTCTTGAGTTTTTCGGTTATCTCTGCCAACTTTGAATAGATTGAAACTGAATCCTCATGTGAAACGTCTCTTGCAACGAACGTGTGCACCTTGCTCCCTACTTCGATCCAACTACATGCCGGGTCTTTCTTCAACCCTCTCCCTTTCATCATTCCTCTCGCTAGATTTGCATCTTTCCAATTCCCCATTGCCGCGAAGACATTCGAAATTAGCACGTAATTGCCAGGTTTCTCGGGCTCCATTTCGAGGAGCTTCTCTGCTGCAATTCTGCCTATCTCATGATTCTGGTGAACTCGACAAGCACCGAGGAGAGCACACCAAACTGCAGCTGTGGGTTCAACAGGCATCGATCTTATGAACTCGTAAGCTTCTTCTGTCCTACCCGAGCGACCGAGAAGATCAACAAGACAAGCATAATGTTCTGGCCATGGTTCCAATTCGTACTCACTTATCATCTTTTCGAGATGGTACTTCCCCTCATCAATCAACCCCGAATGGCTACAAGCATAAAGAAGGGCCAAGAAAGCAACGTGATCAGGTACTATGCCCATCTCATTCAACCTCCTAAAGAAACCTATAGCTTCTTCACCCCGTCCATGCAAACCGCTCGCGTTAATCATCGTCGTCCATAGGATCAAGTCTTTGCATCTAACACTGTCGAACACTTTGGTAGATTTCTCTATGTCTCCGCATCGGGCATACATGTCGACCAATGAACTCCCAATTGTTCCCGTAGTTTCAAACCATCTTCGGTAGGTGAATCCATGGATTTCTTTGCCTTTTGTTAAGGAGGATAAACCGGCTACTGCAGCAAGGACACTAATCAACGATACCGCATCAGCTTCGACATCGGAAGCCACCATGTCCTCGAACAATCCTATAGCTTCGTTTAGGAGACCAGTGTTAACATAACAAGTGATCATACTAGTCCAAGTAACGACATCTTTGTCTTGTATTGTTCGAAAAATACGGTGAGCATGATCTACCTCCCCGCATTCTCCGTAAGCATCTACCAACGTGTTCTCGAGTACATGATCCAGCAACCGATGCCTAATAGCATAAGCATGGACTTGCTTGAGTAGGAAAAGACATAGCAATCCGCTACAAGCTTGCAGTATGCTTCCGATCATCATCGAATCCGCCTTCATTCCATCTCTATGCACATCTCTAGACAACTCGAGAGCCTTATCATAGCAAGAACTCTGAGCATAACATGCTATCATCGTCGTCCAAGAAATGCAATCTTTACTGTGCAACTCGCGGAAGACATTTTCTGCATAATTTACACACTGGCACTTTGTGTACATGTCGATCAATGTGTTTCCAACCTGCAAATCGACACTGAAACCATGTTTTATTGCATATGCATGAATTTGCTTGGCGATCGAGAAGTTCCCTAACCGGCCGGAAGCAGAAGCACAAGTTATGACAGAAACCTGGTCTGGTTCGAACCCCGACTGAATAATATCACTGAAAAACTCTATCGATTCCTGATACAAACCATTTTGAACATAACCAGAGAGGATTGAATTCCATGAAACATTATCTTTCTCATCCATTTCCTCGAATACCTGAATAGCATTGCGAATTCGACCACATCTCGCGTAAAGGACCACCAATGAATTGCTCTCATAAATCTCAAGTTTCCTCCTGTTCTTCAAAAGAGAGGCATGTATCTCCATGCCCAATTTAGATTGTGAAAGTTCGGCACAAGTCTGGAGGACACCAACGACTGTATACGAGTTCATAGAAACGCCAATTTTCTGCATCTTTCTGAACAGAATCAGTGCCTCAAAGAACTGCTGATCTTGCAAACACGCAGATATCATTGAATTCCAAGAAACTACATCAGTTTCCGCACTCATTCGATCGAACAGCAGCCTCGCAGAACCAAACCGACCGCACTTTGCATACATAGCAATGAAAGCATTGGCAACGAATCCAGTCAAGTGAAGCCCAGTTTTGATTGCCAAACCATGAACCTCAGTCCCAACACAGACATCTTCCAGCGCGCCGCAGGCCTTGAGGACTGAGGCGAGAGTGCAAGCATCAGGCAGCAGCAGTTCCTTGGTGCGCATATCCCGGTAGCTCCTGATAGCCAAAGACGGTCGATTGGTCGATGCATATGCCCCGATGAGGGCGTTCCATGCGAAGATGGACCGGTGGGGCATTTCGTCGAACAGCTTCTCGGCGTCTAAGAGACTGCCACATTTGCCGTACATGAAAACGAGTTTCGTGTAGAGGAATCCATGGCGGCGAAGGACGGTGGACTTGAGGATGTGCGAGTGCAGTTGCTGGCCCTGGAATGGGGCCTTCTCGGAAGCACATAGGTCGAGAATGGAGGAGTAGACATGGTGCTGAGGAGGCCAATGGAGTGAAAGTGACCTGAAGGCCTGCTTGAGGTTTCCTTGCTTGCAAGCATGATCAATGGAGTTGGAAGAAGAATGGTGGTGGAGACGGCGGCAGTGGTAGTACCGGCGGTGGTGATGGTGGTGGTGGAAGGATAAAGCCATGAACGGAATCCACTGGTTCAATTTGTTGGTCGGAGAGGGAGAAGCTGAGGGTGATGTATGGTGAAGGATCCAGTTCATGAAGAATTGTTTGGCTCTGAATGGGGAAGACAGCCCATGAACTTATAATCCATGGGAAGCTATTTCGTTGGGGGTTGTAATATTATATATATACAGAGGATTATTAGCTGCACAATACCGCGTGCGCCGCATTCAACCCAGGCGGATTGTGCAAGATAATAATTATATATTGATCGCCCTCAATTATATGGGATGTTTGATAGGCGGATTTAGAAGGATGGAATAAAAATAAAATCTGTTTCATTCTCATTCTTAATGCTTGGTAGACAGAAATCATAATCAATGTATAGTTATTATATCCAATTTTATAACTCACACCCCCTTAGGAGCATCCCCTCATCCTTTTGCTTTACTTCCTTGGACACATTTATAAGAGGAAGATGGCTCTTTCCCTATCTCCATTAATGGAGGATGGTGAATGGATTGGAAGATAGGGATGACAATGGGTCGGGTTCGGGTCAGATTTTATATCCTCCGTCTCCGTACTCATCGGGTATAGGATATCCGATGAAAATACTCATACCCATTAAAGGATAAAATATCTTCTATATTTATAAGTTTTCTTCTTTCTATCCAACTATTATTATTAAAATTAATAGTATATTATATATACATTTTGGGAGAAAAAAAATTCTCCATATCCTCCATCGGGTTTTGGTAGAATTATCATCCCTATTGGAAGAGGAAGACAAAGTGGTGTCTCTCTCACGTTCTTAACTCTAACATTTCCTACTAGTCTAAGTCAATCAATAATTGTCATCTAGTCATAAAGATCATGTAAGAACATTCAATTCATACTTTAGAAAAAAAAAGGTTCATGGGACAACAAACACACTGACCAATTATTGCTAAGAAAATTGTCACATTTAACTGCTCTATCAAACAAATCAAAGGCATCACAAATTTGCATTTACCCTAAATTAAATTATTTACATTAATATGAACGTCTCTAATCCCTTATAATGACTAATATGTCAAAAGCATGTTCAACATCTCCAATCAATATTGATACGACGCTTTATGGGTGACCCTGAGGTTAGTACAATGCTAAGGGTCAAGA
>JBBPFQ010881361.1:0-17204 GCA_037974815.1 Kaempferia elegans
GAGACGTGGATCTGTTGGTTCGTTACAACCAGCGCCACAGAGATTTACTCGAGAGGAAGGGGAAGAGGAAGAGGAAGAAGGAGACCGAGAAAAAATAAATAAAAGGAATAAAAAAAAGAAAAAAGAAAAAGGAAACAATAGGGAGAGGAGAGCAGGTAATTTTTGACCGACACGTGTCCGTATCCACACGTCCCGGGATATCCTCGATATCATGCCGGGTCCTCCAGGCTCCAGTCTACGGGTGGTGGTGAAAATCCACTAGGTTTGTCGTGACAGGGAACAGTCGATCTGGCCAATAACATGACTAATAAAATTATAACTTAAACCACATGTCGAACTAAACTTCGTAATTTGAAGAAACTTCTAGCTGCGTGTCGTTGACTTGACCAGCTCGTTCGGTCTTTCTAGAAAACCGGTCCGGTCGATTCGATTTCAAAATCGGTCGTCGGTTCATTGGGAAAGGAGGATACGGGGCCGAAAGCCCATTGTGTTTGGCCCAATGGATGGACTGCAAACATTTGGCCCCATGGCGCGAGGTGGCGGCGACGAGGGAGGCGTCCGCCGCCTGGGTTGCGCTCTCCGATTGTTTCTCTGGGTGGAGAAGGCCGATTCGCCGACCACTCCCGCTGCCTCCTCCTGATGGACGACGACCGAGGACTTGCTCCTCTGCGTTGATTCCCCGAGGTTGTCATCGCGCAATCTTGTCGCGTCGCCATGGCCAAGCGTTTCTCCAATGCCATGCTCGAGGAGGGCGTCCTTACGGAACTCTCCATTTACAATACCTTCCTTTGGTTGCCTCTCCACCGAGATGGAGACGTCCTAATGAATCTATGATGGCATGAGCCGAGGCGAATCGCCCGAATATCTCTAGTCACGACAGCGTTCTCAATGATTTGGCACGAGCGAAGAAGATGGATGTCGCAGAGAAGGTGTTTGGCAAAATGTCAGCCTAATTCGATATCCTACAACTTGAGGATCAAAAGGTTATGCCTCATCTGGTCGGGAGGAGATCGGCCTGAGATATGGGCGAGAAAGGCCTGAGGCTAAGTGAGAGGATATTTGCAGCTCCCATGCCATGTCTCTGCAAGGATGTGCCTCATCATGCCATTCGTTGGAGAACGGCCATGACATAAGCTTCTCGAGCTAAATCAAGGCCAAGGAGCTGCCATGAGTGCCTTCTGAAGTACTCCTTAACAGTTTGATCGCGAGACTTGCTGTTTGAACCTTGATTCATCTTTTGGTTCTGGCATGAGTTTGCAGGCCAGCAGAGTCAATGCAGTGAAAGTTATTAACGTACTTCAGATTCTTCACCTATGCTTTCTCTTCAACTTAGGTGAGTTCTTTTACTTTGCAGTTGATATCATTGTTCATCTCCTGTTCTGAATTTTTCGAATAACAGGTTCAGTATAGTTACCTGTTTGGTGATATCAGACTTTCTCATTTTTAGGGTGAAAACAATTTTTTGTCTTGCCTTGTTGTTGTATCTTCTGTATGTATACACGTAATGCAATTTACAAATTAACTTCATTATCCTTATGAAAAATCTTTGTTCGAATGCTGTGGACCAGAAAAATTGTAGAGCCTAAAATGGCACACTTGTTTTGTTCCAGTGTGAAGAATATATATGTCTTGTGTGTGTATAAATGACACGGTTAATGAAAGGAGTTCTTGCTTATTCATTGTGATAAACAGAACTTTATGCAATATTAACCACATGAAAGTAGAGAGAGAGAAAAAATCAGGAACATGCTTTAGCTTACAGGCAGCACAGTGTGCACACCCTCATGCATTGCCATGATCTAACGTGCTGTAGAATGCCAAGAAAGATGAATTCGTCACATGGGATGCAGAGCTTTCCACCAGGGCTTAGGTAGTCAAACTCTTCCTGAGCTAGCTCGAGCAACCCCCTGAACAAAGGGTGTTGCAAGAAGGCAAGATCAATGATGAAGCGCCGCCTGTGGTGCTCTCCAACATAGACCACCAAATGGCCTTTGGGTACATCCTAAGGAACTTTATCTTCTTCACCTTCTTCTTTGACACAGTGTCTGCTGTATCTTGCAGGATTCACATATGTCACTGTCTCTTTGATTAAATCTCTCCACCTCCTGAGAAATGTCATGCAGAGTTTCAAGTGGAGTATCTTGAACTCTGGGGTTGAATTAAACTGGGAGGGTGAGGAAGAAACATACATATATTCTGAGCTACTGTGATAGTTGACATGATTTTAAAGGCAGTATGGAGAGAAGAAACGGATATAAGTGGTGAAACTGATCGAGTATAGCCTCAGCTTCACCATATTTCTTCAGTTTTTTACAATGAAATTATGGCAGCTGATTCAATCAGTTAAGCTGAAAAAGTAAGCCTACGATGTCGATGCAGCTGAATGAGTGAGGAAATTGTGGTTTAGTTGTTTGTTGAGCTGATTTAACTAGAAAAACTTCAGACTCTTTCTCTGTTACTTGGGAAGAACAATACCAGTGAGGAATGATATCGTTAAGATAGAGATGAACTGTAATTTTTGCCTAAATATTTTTATTTAAAAGTGTGCAAAGTAATTGCATATCCACATCAGACCAAATAAATTACAAATGATGGAGTCTGTACTCTGCTGTCTGAATGATACTGCCAAAAAAAACTGAACTATGTATTATTGCTTTTAGGTTTTATTAATTTGTCTAATTTGTTTTGTTTACTAATTTATACTACTTGTCAGTTTGTTGCATGTGGAAGGGGAATGTGTTTGGCAATGAATAACCAGCCATGGCTTAGATTCTCTTCCACTTCTGTTCATCCCCCAGTGCAAGGGTTTGTCACAATGCAAGCAGAGTTCAAATGGAGAGTTGATCAGCTCCTGAAACAAGGTATAAGTCTTATAGTTTCTTTCCCATGAAATTCTGAACTATTTCTTTTTAGAAATTGCTGCTTAGTTCCAAGTTATGGAAGAATGAGGAATAGTTTTCCATTTTCCTAGAAATTATAGAGATAATTAAATAAAAGACCCTAAACTGAACAATCAAAAGTGTTGTCCCACAGCAAATGCTACATGGTTGGTCCAAATCGTGATCGGGTTATTTTATTTGTGTTATGGGTCCGTATGGTTGGAGATCTTTGGTTTTGATTGCTATTAGAATGTGGGGAAAGAGCACAAGGCAAGAATGTGAATCGTATCGAGAGGCCCACTGTAGGAAGCAAATCCTATAGAGGGGCCCTACTTAGGATTTCCTATGGAGGCCCCTTTATATCTAGTCGTATCAAATTGCAATGACGAAGAGAGGCCATCGATGGTTGAGACTTGATCACCCATTTAGGATTTTTGTTAGTAAACTAATTGATGTGATCTATAATTGATATCATGTCGCAATGTTACAGCTTAAGTAGTTCGAGTGGCTTCAAGGTATGACAATGTCTAATTTATTCTGACTAGCAAACAAGAAGATGAAAAGAAGAGATCTTTAGCTCTCCTTGTCTTGATTCTTATAAATCACTGTTGTTATTAATAGCTGACAACATGAATAAAGGATTATGACAAATCTTTCATTTCTTATCTTGATTCTAAGAACTTAAACATAGATCTCGTATATAAATGACATCATGTTACAATTGAGTAGTTTAAGTGACTCGAAGACGTGATATGGTGAGCTATTGTTTTCGTAATGGCACAAATGCCCCATGTATGATAGAATCGGTAGATGGATTAATTGGATTGAAAGGTCATTGGCTACATATGTTAGGATTCATCTCGATGGGCTCTATTGTTGGGAGGAACCATTTGTATCATAACACAAGTTTAAACCCTCAAATGAGGAACTTGATGGGTGATGGCCAAAAGTGAGCAAAGCGGAGAGGAAATGGTAAGTCGCACATTAAGGCAATGAGAAGAGATTCATGGCTTGCATTTACTTGGGCGGAAATAGGGAGGAGGGAAAGGAGTCAATTTCTATTAAATGTGGACGGAAATGAAAAAGATAACATCATTCAAATGATCACATTTTTGGGCTCGAATACAAGCCCATTATTTCCAAAATTTTTATTGGGCTTCAAATGCTCGACTAGCTCTTTAGCCTTTTAGTAGGTGTTTAGTGTAGCTAGCAAGTGTCATCCTTCATAGATCATATATATTTTCTTAAGCAAAAGTTAACCAACATTTCTCGCGTTAGCTATCGTAGTGCAATACCCAACCAAACTTGGGTTGCTATGTTCCTAGAGTCGTGTGCTCGTGCACATGGCCTATTTGTCAAAGTCTAAGAGGGTTGATCAGTTCAACAGATCTAATCCAAAATATACTAAGACCAAGTCAATAGAGTTGGTGATCAACCGATGAAAGAACACTCGTGTCATCGTTGCGTGGAAATAGATCAATGCATCAAGATATCGAGGTTGAGTGGATGGAACATTCAAAAACTTTCATCAACTTTAAACGTTTATTATTATGATCATGACTTGAAGTCGGGATGCTTCCCTTGTAAGAATTTAGTCGCCATCTGCCCTAAAATTTTGCTTGTAGACAACCTGTTTCCCACCTTCTCAAGCCATCAAGACATGCACACTCTCCCCAAAAGCCTACAACACTACAAACTAAAACACATTGCTTGCTTAACGTCACAACGATCTCTCTATGGAGAATCAAATGAATAATTAAATATGATGTTGAAACAATGTGTTTTAGGGTGCTAATTAATTAATAATATATCTGAAAATATTCATGGATGGCCACCACCTGAATGAAGTCACGATATTCACATATTTGTCCTTATTAGTTTTGTTGATATTAACAGAAAAGGTTAAACTAATTCTCTTGTTCATGTGTTTGGATTTAATTAGTTAAAATTTAAGGAAGTGATATGGCAAAAGATTTGAGCTTCCAATGATTTGTATATATCATTAGAGGATCAAAGATGTTAAGTAGTTCAGTTATTAGTTATAAAGATAGAGATCAGATAAAAGGTGGAGTTTTATTCTTTGTTTTGTTTAAAATTTTATTTTCTACTGTCTTATTAAATTACAGTTACAAATCACAAGTCCATTTGTTTGTCTTTTTCAAGACAAGATGTTGATGGGAACTAAAGGTGATAGTGCCACTTAGTACGTAGCAAAGCAAAATCAGCAAGGAATGCAAATTGATATATAATTAATTAGTCAATTAAGAGACTCCAATAATTGTTAGTACTCCATATTACTGCATGTGAAAAATATTTTTGTTTTCACTTATTGTTCTTATAATCATTATTTATAATTATAAAAAAAATGAACTCATGGTTCACCAAATTGTGCAAGAAATTCAAACTAGGGTTTCTACAATAATTTATAGAATATATGGCCTTTTATAGCCATGATGTGTTTACTAGAAATTATTCCTATTTCCGCACAATTAAACATAATTAAGAGTACACATGGGACTACAACACCTTAGGACAAGGAAACAAAGGTGCCTAGTACTTAGGCTTTATTAGGGCTCATTAATTCCATGTTCCCTTTGTAGTTGCCATTTCTTAGGGCTTGAAGCAAGCAAATAACTAGGCATAATCCTTATAAACATATATCAAATATATGCACTAGTTTATATGAGAAATTCAATAAACACTACAAGAGAATGCCACCTATACAAACCTCAAGTTGCAACTGATGTGGCAAACTTAGATTAGATGTTTGAGAAGAAAGATTAACCGCGCATTGGGTGGGATGGACCTTCTTTGCACTCACCTTATGTGTGGAGTTCAATATGGGTTAGGAGATAAGATTTTAATTGATAATCATATAGAGTTCGAATTAAGACTTACAATTTGGCGTGCTAATGGCGAAGATGGTCGTCATACAAGGTTTAATACATCTCTATTAGCGACATTACGTATCACTTAACTTTCACGTAGATAATGAGTAGGAGATAGTGTATTTCTAGCTTGGAAAGTGATGGGCAATTTGTACATTTCACAAGTGGTCTCCATTATTTGATGGGTGACATCTTTTCGTCCCCATCTACTTAATGTTCAATCTATTATCATCTACATAAATATTAATTGACATCAAATAATATAATACACTACTACTCACACAAATTGACAAGCTAGTGGATGACTCCAATTCTTGGTACATCCTTCAGTTTCCTACCTTATACCACAAGAAACCCTATTATTTATTTATTTAAATATTCATTTGTTATTCCTACTATCATCTACAATTTAACTAACTTTAACTTATATAATTATATATGAGAAGAACTAGGAACAAATTAATAATGATATTATGTTTTTTTTTAAATGTTTATTGAATTAATTTAATTAGCATGTTAATTAAAATGGAGATTTCTTGTGGGCATGGCTTTCTTTTCCTTGTGTTCTTGCCGCAGACGCATGAGGGCTGATACTTAAGCATTTTCCATACAGATTACGACCTCTTTGCACGCCTTCTTGATCATGATTTGACAGGGACTATATATGTTTAAATATTTAGAATTTTATTTATTATTTATATAGATTACGATATGGAATAGTCGATGTTGTTTTCATGACGACTTAATTCTCTCTATAAGTATGGATTTTCATCAACCATTTCAACTGTCTTCTTTTTGTCCTTCATCTCTTCATGAATATAAACTCTCTCTCTATGTAGGAACTAGTGTTTGAGTAACACACACACATATTGATCGAGACGTTGGCGAGAGGTCGATCGAAGAAATGGAGCTTAGGGACATTGGGTCTACTCTTCCACCGGGGTTCAAGTTCTACCCTAGCGATGAAGAGCTGGTTTGCTACTACTTGCAGAAGAAGGTTGCATGCGATAGAGTGGCCACGGGGACTTTGGTGGAGGTGGATTTGCACACTCAAGAGCCATGGGAGCTTCCAGGTTAACTTCTTGAGCTTTAGTTATGTTTATCGTTACATGTATTGGATTTTTTTTTATTTTTTTGGTTTATTTTAGACTGATTATGTGAGTGTTTGGCGATCTGTTCGGTTAGACATAGCAAAGTTGAGTGTGAATGAGTGGTACTTCTTTAACTTCCGCGACCGCAAGTATGCCACGGGGTCGCGCGCAAACCGCGCGACTAGATCAGGGTATTGGAAGGCCACAGGGAAGGATCGAACAATATATGACCCTGCGACCCATGCAACGGTGGTCGGGATGAGGAAGACACTCGTGTTCTACATGGGACGAGCACCCAACGGCACCAAGACCAATTGGGTCATGCATGAGTTCCGACTCGAATCGCCACTCGCACCCCCTATGAAGGTATCACAATTAACCAATAGCAAACCACTTTAACCCTAAGGCAGAGATAAGGAAACAACTAACTTTCAAAAACTATACAACTCCGACAGGAAGACTGGGTGCTATGCAGGGTTTTCCACAAGAAGAAGGGAGTCGAGAACAATGATCAAGAGTACAACCACAACTCCTCGTCGCACTTGGAATCGTCTCCTCCTCGTCAAATGCCCCTACAACACGAATGCTACGCGGCGGCGATGATGATGCCATCAAAATCATCCTCCCACAAGTTATATGCCGTGGGTGAAGAGGGAAGCACCTCAAATAACACATTCTTCCCTGACTTAACACCATTGCACTACAACTTCATGGAGATGGAGGAGGTGGGGTCTAGGGGAATTGGTGGGGCCATGGACCAATATGGACTAATGCTTGATGTGGAATTTATTGAAGACCAAGATTTGATCACGAATCCTGAAGAAAAGGATCAAATTTTCTTTTGATTGTTGATTAATGATAATAATGTACTTAGCTGTTAATTACTCAGCAATGACTCATTTATTTAGGTTTAGATTGCGTGTTAGTTAAGTGGGATGGAGATATGCATGAGTGATTGATTGTTTATATATGTAGATGGATGATAGGTTTGGCATTGTTCTATGTATAGATAGATATGTTGTAAGGGAAATTCTCGTATATATTATGTTCCAAAAATTTAATTAACAATCGATAATTATTGTTTGGTGTAATTAACCTAGCAATTTCCTTTTTTTTTTAAATTTAACTAATCAATTAATTAATGTTTGCTCAAACAGGACCAGTTGCATTAACTATGGTCTTGCGAAGCAATTGCAATTAATTAAAGTCAATAATAAAAAAAAGAAATCCCTATTTATTCCTCACATGGATATCTATGATTTTTTTATTAAAAAAAGTACTCCTTTTCTTCGATATTATTAACTTTTATTATACATATTTAATCATGAATGAGTTAGTTGCATGAGAAACTCCGTGTCATAACAACTATAAAATTATAACTGTTACAAATATTATGTAATTGCTATAATACATTTTTAATCTATTCAAAAATATTTATTTTATAATAATTTCAGTTTCATAAAAATTATAACTTAGATTTGGCTCATTTATTTAATTTTTGTAATAGCTACACAACTTAGTTACTATAATTCAAATTTATTCTATTCAATAACATTCGTATTATACACGTTTTTATAACTACTACCACTCTAATTTGGGTAGGAGGAATTCTCGAATTATGTTCAAAATATTTTAATTAACAATCGATAATTATTTTATGTAATTAATCTGGTAATATCCTTTTTATTTAAAATTTACTAATCAATTAATTAATATTTGCTCAAACACGGCCACTTGCATTAACTATGGTCTTGCGAGGCAACCCAATTAAATAAGGCAATAATAAAAAGAAACCCCTTTTAATTCACAAAAGGGAGTCCTTTTTATTTGTTTTATTAATAAAAAAGCACATCCTCTTCTTACAATTACACAATTACCCTCAAGTATATTGTTGAATATTATTATCTATTGTTACACATATTAAATCTTGAATCAGACAATTATATGAACAATTCTGTATTCTAACAGTTATGAAATTGTGATTACTATAATATTACATAGCTGTTATAATACATATTTAACATGTTTAAAAATATTCATATTGTACCGTTTTAATTTTATAGTTGCTATAACTCGTGTTTGACCAATTCATCTAACATTCACATTACAATATTAACAAAACTGTAGTTACTATAATTCAAACTTATTCTCTTCAATAACATTCACGTTTTTATAACTGCTACAATTTGAACTTGGGTTATTCAATAGTTTTTATATTGTAACAACTATGATTTCATAATTGTTACCATATTTATAATAATTATAATTTTATAATTAATACAATGTATATTTATAACGTTTATATAATTAATCGGCTGGTTCAAAATTTAATCCGTATGACAGAAGATAATAATATCAAATAGTGTACTTGAAGATACTTATATCCTCAATTATTATTATTTATCTCTTCTATGTTAACCTTAAGACTGACTAACAGAGACATAAGGGTGAGAGCTTCATCTAGCTTCATATTCTTTGCCACATGGAGTGTAGTTTCATAGAGACACAAAGGAGACAGATGGAGTGAACGTCCTTTTTAAAATAAAAAAATAAAAAAGAAACGCTCATGATTCCAAATATAAGGGGATACTTATTATATATATTTGGCAATAAGAATGGTAATAAATTTAATTAAGGGAATTAGATTTAGTGATAACTTAGGGGTGTAAGTTATAAAATTAAAAGTATGAAATCTAGGTGTAGGATATAAAATTAAAGGTATGAAATTTATATTTTAATTTTGATTTCTATTTACCAAACATCAAGAATAATAATGAAACAGAATTTATTCTCATTCCAGACTCTTAAATCCGCCTATCAAGCACGCTCTAAGAGTGTCATTTTGTTTTTTTCCCCATTAATTAATGAGTCTTTTGCACATTAAATATGATACATAAATAATCAAATCAATCGAAGGTCCGTATACTACCTAACTATCCTATTATCAAATCATTCATTAAAATATCTAAATTGTATTGTCTCTGTCTAATTTAATAATATGTATAATAAATTTATTAAATTAGATAAAATTTAATTATAATTTTTTTTAATACATAAAGATATAATAATTTATAAATTTTTACAATTTCAAATTATTCATAATACTTTAAAATAAAAAAAATATAAATTTCTTATATTAAATAAATTTTAATTAATTAAAATTTAGAATAAATATCTAAATAAATATCCTGATATGGTGTCGATGATCTAAATTTAATTAATCTTTAATTTTAAAAAAAAACGATGCATGAATTTTTAACAAATGAGCATAGTTAATAATAAAAAAACATTAAAAGTACCCAAAGAATAAAGTAGGTTCATTGGTCATTGCTTCCCACCTACAATTGCACCTAACTGACTTGACCTCTCACAAATAATTGTATGCTTATGGATTCAAATCCACACAGCAATAAAAAAAGATAAAGATAAAGATCAAGAGGATTTAATTTTCCAACTTTTTGACTAATAGCAAGAAAAGCAACATAGCAAAAAAGGTGGTGGGGCAATGATTTGATTGAGTCCATTTTCCTCAAAACTTGGGCACAATCAGAAGGTGGTCCATCCAAAACGTCATAGAATCGAAGAACGAATGCTTGACGCAACCAACTGAATGCCCACGCATGAACAGATATATCACCAATCTACAAATACTTAGCCAAGCGAAGAGTGCTTCAAGAAGATAAAAGACACAATTCCCACAATGTTCTTATGGATCGATATGGTTCACCAGCTAATAGTGGAATGGTTTAGTACTTCAGGGGCGACTGTTGCGTGGGAAGCAGACCAAACCGCTTCTTCAGAAGCACCCGTTGCCTGGAATATTTATCGTCGGGGGAGAAACGAGCTGCATCACCACGGGAAAAAAAATGTAAGCAAAAGCATGCTTTCTTGTGTTAGAAATGGAGCTTTCAAATGTAATGCCAACAAAAACATAGAACTAGGAAGATGGTAATATTACTTCACTATCGGTTTTGACCAATGATTTAACAGAATAATTGAAATGAAATTGCCCTTGACTAAGGCGATTAAAACACCATAGGGAGTGATGAGTACAATAACCAATTTTATGCCTGAAATACCATTATTCTTCAATGGAGGTGCACAAAAAATAAATGGCATAGTTGTTCTGATCTGAAAATAAACTAATCAGACCAGAAAAGAAATAAATTCTATGGGTTTTGAGTTTCAAATTCAGGTTCGGATAAGAGTTTTCGGATTTTAAATCAGTAATGAACAGTCAAATAATGCCTATATAGTATATATATAATATTAAATAACTAGTATAATGTAACCTGAAAAAAACAAATCATTTGTGGTTATACTTAACCACATTATTTTGATGTACCATAGTATGAGGTTGTTGTTTCCTGTGGGTTTGAAATATGCATCAAGAGCATTTGGGCACAATGAACTCCTCATTTCATAATATTTTCTCCTCTGCTTAAGTGGATGAGTGCTCAAAAATCTCCAACGATTTGGACAAAGTGAAGGCTCCATCGTCGTCAAGCTCTTGGTAATTCATCTTCCCGTTGATTTCATTTCATTACTTAGCGGAATAAGGTTGAATCTGTGTGAGATAAGCTCAAGCTGTGAAATCTCATTGTTTGGATCAAAGAGCCATCCTTGCTTGTAAAGTTTTACCCTATTACCTCTTGTGAAGAAGGGGATTGACATATCATAGGTTGTGTAATACGAGCAAGGTCTCCGAACCACATTAGATGATCTTGCTAACGTCATGTTTTAGTTTTTCTTTTATTTCCATTGCATATATGCTTGCTTGACACAATCAACAGAACACATATGAGCACACACACTACTAATATTGTTATTATCACTGTTTTGGTGCTTTATGTGAGCTTTAAAGTGATTTGGTGTGTCGTTTATTTAACCACCGTTAACTGGGGGTGTTCATTTCCTACATCATCGGTGGTAGTCCTGTGTCAAAAGTAATACACATTAACATGTTTTTCATTTTATTTTAATTCTAAATGAAATTAAATGGCCAATATACATTCAATCTGTGCTATAGAACATGGTATGTAAAAAACTTTGTTGATTACATAGCAACAATCCCCTATGGACGTGATGCTATTGAATAATCGATAGGCAGTAATGCTATCGAATTCATGAGAGGTCAATCAAACTATTCTAGAGCTTGCTAATATATATTACTAAATGGTAAACGTATACTTAGGAACTTAGAACACCGGTGACCATCTTTATTTAAATTAATTTTCTATTGCATGTTGTTAGACATTTTGCCTCCCAGATATTTGGAAAAAAAATTGCAAATGCTCAAAAGATACGGAATAGAGAACAATAGCAAAAATGAAAGGAGAATAAATACAAATAAGAATATATTGAGCGTAAAAGCATACCTGGATGTGCAGATTGTGTTGGCAACCCCACTGGCGTCTCTTTCTGCAGAAGGAAGGAAGAAAGAACTTCAATCAGTAAGCTACTAAATGCCAAAAAAGAAAAACAAATTCCCCAGCAGTACTCAACACGAAGTTGTAAAAGATCCATGTTAGAAAAAACGAATTTCCCAGCAGCAATCAACTTGAAGTTATTGAATTCAAGCTAAAGAAAAAAATTGCAAACAACTAAAAGATAATCCCATTTCATTTGAAGAGTTCTGAAGGTAGAAAAACAAAATCATCTCTTTTTTCATCCCGAACAAATCACCAGAGAGATGTAAAAGGGGGGAACGACACGATGTTGTCAGAGAATCCATGTTAAAGTGCAAAATTGCAATTACTGATCCATTTTCAACAAACGAATTCGGATAGAAGAAAAGCAAAATCGCCTCCCTTCTGATTCGCCATAATTAAACCATCCGAGAAATAGAAAGGGAAATAAAATAGGTACCTTGGTGGTGTAAACCTTGTCCCCGTTCTCATTGATGTAGAACTGGAGGTACATCTTCGCTGATTACCAAAACCTTCGAATTTCAACGATTTACATCGTCATGAAGCAGTAACCATCCTAATCGAACGTCGACACAAATATCTGGTTCACGATCTAGTGAGACAGTAGAAGAAACAAACCTGCGGACTGAGACGGTGGACGGTGGAGGCAGGAGCTAGCGGCGGCGATAAGAAAGAGACGGTCGATTAGGCGTTAGGGCTCTTTAGGTCGGGAGGTTTCGATATTTAACGCGTGAATAACGAACGGGTCGATATTGGACCAGAGGAGGATCCTTCTAAGATAACAGAGAGAGGGATCTAATTCATTTCCGGTTCAGTACATTTTAAAAATTATTAGATCAAATTAAGAGATATCAATTCTTAAATTTATTTTTAATCCAACTACTATCATAGTATCATGGATGGATAAAAAATAGACAAAGAATTATGGACTTTCTTACGAGGTGTTGCCATCGTAATTATTATCCTTTTTCTCTTACCTTGCAGCTAGATGAAAACTGAAGAATCTACTCGTGAAATTTACCTATCTTACAATTCGCTTCGAAGGTTGGCCCCGATGTGGGACCAACATGGGTTCAATTTACAGCTGGCAATGAAAATGGTTCTTTTTTTATCTCGAGTACAAGGGATCTGCTGGTCTACAATCCATGGTTCATTTTTGATCCAGTGCATGAAAGCCGTTGAATCAGAGGTCAGATCTAAGGATTGATCCCTCTTGATCTGATTTAACAAGTGTCATGCACTGGATCAGAGATAGACTAGGGGTTGTGGACTAGAGGATCTCATCTACAAACATTAGCCATCAGTACATCCCGTGGGGCATAAAAAGGATAATTATGAGATGTGGAGAGGGGGAGAGCATATCTCCTTGTCCACATATTTGTGGATCGGGGATGGTCCGCATCCATTTTACAGCCGGATTGAGGTCGCAATCCAGCTGCAATTGATTATAGTTCATCGACGGATTTATCCATCCACTTAGGTTATAGTTTGGACCAGGGCGGCGACCGAAGGTCGCTTAGAGGCAGTCCCCTTTTAGCGACCGACAGCCTAACCACCTTCTCACCTCCAATGGCCTCGGGCGGCCTTCGGGCGCCTGCTCTGATCCAAACTACAACCTAATGGACAGGTAAACACATTGATGGACCGCAACAAATTACAGTCGGACTGCGACCACAATCCGATTGCAAAATGGGTGTAGACCAGGAGATCTGGTCTCGGAAAGGTGTGGGCTGTCATGTGCTCCGAGAACTGAACCATTGTCGTTAATCGCCGATCGATTTATAAATGAGATCGTTCGGAATTGCTTCGTTCAACTGTTTGGAATAGTCAATTCGACGACTCAGAACCTGTGAGATCCTCCTCGATATTTGACATAGTCGGTTTATCGGTATTTGACATAGTCGGTTTACGACAGTCGGAACTTCCGGGAGGTTGCTGCCGGGAGGAAACAAATTGATTTGTTACGTCGAAGCTAGTGTTCAACACTATCTCCGTATAATGATATTGATCCGCTACTGGTGCTCACGGAAAACAACAATTCGTTTCCAAGATGCAACGACGTTGTCTCGAAATAGTAGCACTACAAATTTCGAGACCAGCAAACCTTCTTGCAGACTTTTTGGACTCTTTATGTAGAAGATGGATGAATACTTATGCTTTAGATTGCAAATGCTTGAATGAATAAATTTCCAAAAGGATAAGGATTTATATATACTTGGTGAAAATGTAAGTAACCCTTGGTGAGAATTGATCTGGATCGTATCGTTGTTTTTGAGGGGCTTCAGATTAAGCCCCTCATGGTCCGATTTTGACCCAGATGATGATCCTGAGTCATCTACGCTCCAGTGCGTGTGGAGGGCACAGGTGCGAGCACTTGCTCACCAAAGCACCTGTGCCTTTGTATTAACAACATTAACATAGCAACACATATAAGGAAATTTTAGCTTTCACTGGTTAGCGATGTGGGACTAAAACCCCATCTTTTCGCTTAACGTTATTTTTGTACGCAACTTTAACTAATTAATTTCTAATTCACCCGTAAACGGTTCAGAGCAAATTAATAGTCTAAATTTATCTACGCGAAACGTATATTTCGATTTTGAAGTCATATCAGACTTTCAACGATCGATAACACCTTCATTTTATCTTGCAAAATCATATCTAATAAAATCGTCGGTTCAATGACAAACTGGCAAAACTGCAACCTGGCTGCTCTGGTGATAAATGACTAGAATAAACTCCAAAATAAAATTAAAGTAAAAATATATTTAAAAAATTATTAACTTTTAAAAAATTACTGACAAAATATAATAAAAAAATTAAATAACAAGATGATTAACCTTGAGTAGAGTACTTTGAACTTCACATGTTCATTTTTGAGCTCATTTATTGAGAAATGAACAATAGTAAATTTTGGTATAGAAATTTTGATTATAGTAAATTTCGATATTGTGAATCTTTGGTATATCTAATTTTAGTATAGATGATTTTCAGTATAGCAAATTTCGGTATAACTATTATTTTTTATATCTTAATTTTGATATATCAAAGTTGTTTGGTATATTGAAATTATCAAATTTTGGTGTAGTAAATTTTTAATGTATGGAAATTTTGGTATAATAAATGTTTTGGTATCCGTATAATTATACAATTTATTATTTTTTGATATATCAAAATAGTGAAATTGAACGTAAAAAAAATCCACTTAATGAAAAATTACAGTAGAATTATATTATTAAATTGTCAACATCATTTGATCAATTACCTTTTAGTATATACCCAGTTCTTAGTTGAAAATATTTTTTTATTGATAGAAAAAATTAGAAAATTAAAAAATAAAGTAATATATTTGAAATCCGTATTTGATATAATTACAACCAATTGAGAAAAATTCATTGAAGAAAGAGAATAAATCCTTTAAAAAATCATTAAAAAAATCCTCAAATTTTGTATATACCTGATTTTAAAAAATTAGCACCACCGTAAGTCCATACTAATCAATAAAAATAATTTATTTCAGTGGCTGCCTGCTCCCTCCTTCCTCCGTCGTGAGCTTTTGTTGAAATCGTAATAAGTAAATACAATGAAAAATAATTAATTTTTTATTGATTATTATCATAGGCTAATAAACTTATTTATGTACTAAAATAATATATGACTAAAATAATATTTAAAAAAAATATTATGATAAATATGGTAACATCGATACCTATAGTAATAATAATAAATATAGAAATAATGAAAAATAGATTGCAATTCAAATATGGATATGACGCGTTTTCAATTTCTAATTTCTACCGGTTAATTATTATCTCGGATCGGAGGTGGATGGCTACGACGAAGATGACGACCATGAGGCATATTCTTCTTCTGCTCCTCCTCTTCGTCGTCTTTTTTGGCGTTAAGGGCGCTCCGGCGCCGTCAGGCAACCACACGGCGAGGCGAGGGATCACGTCGCTCAGTATCACGAGGATTCAGAGCCACTTGGACAGGATCAACAAACACGGAGTCAGAACCATCGAGGTACGTAGGTGATCGTTGCGATCGCAGAGATCGATCAGTTATAAGTTTCTTAATTACCATTGGATTGATCGACGACTGATCAGCAGAGTCCCGACGGCGGTGACATCATCGACTGCGTCCCTCTGCACCGGCAGCCGGCGTTCGATCACCCGCTGCTGAAGGACCACAAGATCCAGGTTCTTCACATATATAGCTAGCTCCATCGCCGGCCGATTGCACCTCACAATTTCTTCAATTGTTTTTTTTACTCTGTTTGTTTTTGTCTCAGAGAGCTGCGAGGAGGCCGAAGAAGGCTGCGGCAGCGGTAGCTACGAACGTCAGCGAGAGTGCATCGCGCAGGGCATGGCAAGGGTGGCACCACGCCGGGCACTGCCCCCGGGGAACCGTCCCCATACGCCGGAGCTCCGTGGACGACGTTCTGCGAGCCAAGTCACTGTTCCACTTCGGGAAGAAGACCTTGATGAGGCCTCCGACAGCGGCGAGGAACTCCGTCGACGCGCCTGATGTGGTCAGCCGCAATATTGGCCATGAGGTATATATATCAATATAACCCTGCAATTTTTTATAATTTCAAATTTATATTTTAATTTATAATATAATAAATAACTTTATATAATAATAATAATAATAATAATAATAATAATGAAGGTTCGTTGTGCATTATTTTGATTATATAGTTAGGGTTTGCTAATAATGCAAATCAAATCTCCCATAAAATCTCCTGTACCGGAATCTCACTCGTCGTTTTAGTCTACCGCCGATGGCCTTTGGCCGCCGACTCAACCAGAACTATATTTTGAGGGGAAGGTGAAATTTGAGGGATCGCCGCCATCACGATCGACACCTAAATCTGGCCGGATCTGAGTAGAAGCTCAGATCGACGGTGGAGGAAAA
>JBBPFQ010881362.1:0-11922 GCA_037974815.1 Kaempferia elegans
GGGGGGGGGGGGGGGGGAGGGATTTTTGTACATAGTGTTTTCTTTTCTTTTATACTTTGCACCTTTGTTGTGTTGTTTGGTTGTGGCTTATGGAGTGTATTTTTCACACTTTACTGCTGCCTTGTCCAAAAAAAAAAAACTCCTAGTATGGTTATTGCTAGACTTATGTTATCGTTCTTTTTAGTGCTATTATGTTTGATGATATGTTTTTCTCCATCTTTAGTTACATGAAATGAACATTGCTTTATGTTGAAACAATTGAAATATTACCCAGCCTTAGGATCTCTTACACATTGCCAAAATTTAAGAGTAGATAATCTTGAGAATAGTCATGATTTATAAAGCTTGATTAGTACTTGAGTTCTCATGATGATTTCTTAAACTTCATTTTGGTTACTAGATAATTCTCGAGTCATTAAAGCTCATTTGGAAAAATCTATATTCCAACATTTGCATTTGTATATATATGCATTTGTGTTATTGCTTCATCATTTGTAAATATATATATAACAAAAAGCTTTCAATAAGGGATAAAAGAATAGTTGTCATGAGTTGAAACTAGCATTTACCCCTTTGAGACCAAGTTATGTTACAGGGGAAACAAATGCTATGTTTCTCTTGACTTAGAGCACATCTTTGAGACCATAAGTTGTTTAACAAATATTAACCAAACATGTGGTAGGTAAGTGTCTATTATTGAGAACAAAAAAAAAGGATGAATAATAACTTGACTAGGATTGAGAATTGAGACTAAAACATTTTGGTAACTCATCGCATTGAACACGAAGAACTTAAGTTTAGGTACATTCAGTTCATTTTATGAACATGCTCATCAATATCACTATTAGATAGAGTTAGATTGATTCATCAACCATTATGATGTATTATACCAGTACATGAGGTTAGCTGTAGAGTTTTACTTGAGAATAAGCAAAGGTTTAAGTCTGGGGGTAAGACGTGCTTGAATTATATATACATTTATGCAAGCTTATTTGCACATCATCTTGCTTTCTATATATATGATTTACATTATTGCACTCTTCTTCATTTATATTTCAACATAATTACTCTCTTTATTTAGAGATATGCTTTTTTAAAGTTTTTCATGTCAGGATGCACTTTTGTAGCAGAAAAGGAGAAACAATCTATTCCGGAGTGTCAACTAGAAGATAGAGCAGACATAGACACATTCTCCAGCAAAGAGGAGAGATGACCCATCACACATAGCTTGCCCAGGGGGAACACGACCGTGTTCCTAAACTACACGGCTGTGTGTTAGTCAGTAATAAAGAGCCACGATCGTGTCCAAGGCCGTGTGAAAACACACGATTGTTCAAGCTTGAGGAGAAGAAATTCTGAAGCAAACCTCACCTGGCCTTGTGAATTCACACGGCTGTGTGAGATTTCAAGTAGCAAGCCCTAAAAGGTCATGTGAAAGCACACAATCGTATCTCATTTTCTAGCGCTAGGCCTCGTATGATCATGTAAATCCACATGGCCATGTGTCAAACCGTGTGAAGGTAGAGGACCCCTTCCCTATATAAGGGGAACTTCTCCCCTTAGCTTGGGGAGGAGGTCTACCCTATCTGAAATCATTCGATGCTCTCGCATCTACATCATTAAGCTAAGGATTTGATCTGAAGACCCGTACTCACAAAGATAAGTTTTTCTCCCCTTCTTTCTATCGGTATTTGGGTGTAAGCTTGCATTCATTGTCTTTGGATTACTCTCCTTATACTTAAGGAGTTGATCTCTTGTTCTAGGTGTTGAGGGAGTAATTGTAATGTGTGATTGATGAAACTCTATGGATTAGCCAATATCCTATTTTGAATGATATGCCTTGCCTTATTTCTATTCGATGAAATGCTTAAATGAATTGCTTGTGCTTAGATTGAGTTGTTTCATTATGTAGATGTATATATCTATGTTCTTAGTGGATTGAACTCTCTAGATCGATAGACAGGGGCCTCGTTGATAGAGGGTATCCCTTCTCTCGAACATCTAGAGCATTTACTCTATTTAGAAGATGAGATTATGCATTGTTGATCTATGTTCTTAATGAATTTTCCTTAATTCAGCATTAGGAAGTATTTAGTATAATCTAGAGATGTATAACTGGGAAGCCTCGTGATAAGGTAATCTATTAACCGAACTCTCTAAATTACCTCTTCTACTTAATGACATAGGATATATATAAGGAGAACACTCCGATATGCCATCGTGATGTTGTGTCGATGCATAGATAGGTCACTTACAAGATATAGGTGTTGAGACTAGGAGGTGGGCTATCCATGTCATGTCAAATTATCATTACAATGAAACAAAAACACTAGAATATCCACTAAACCTTGGAACTCTAAACTCTCTCTC
The DNA here is from genome assembly GCA_037974815.1 of Kaempferia elegans. Classification (NCBI taxonomy): domain Eukaryota; kingdom Viridiplantae; phylum Streptophyta; class Magnoliopsida; order Zingiberales; family Zingiberaceae; genus Kaempferia; species Kaempferia elegans. The sequence goes on from JBBPFQ010881362.1 coordinate 2,371, forward strand.
TCTCTCTCTCTCTAAGCTCTTCTCTCTTATTCTTCTTACTTTGCTTAATTTCTATCACAACCCTTTCGAATAGTCTAGATAATTCCCTAGAGTTTTCTTGACTATTGCTTAATTCTAGTTTCCTGTGGATTTGACAATCTTTTATATTATTGAGGGTGTTTTCATATACTTGCGAATCGCAACACCTACCTATTGGGATAAGAATTGATTATTATTGTTCATACTTAAAATGATCTAAACTAAAAAGTTTATTATGTTACTTAGAGTTTTTGGAGTCATTTTATTCTTCATTTTGGCTCTTTAAGTCATAGAACACTATCTATAAGTTTTAAGTAAAATTGTTATATAAACTTAGATGGGTTGAGATCCAACCATGACTAGGATCAAACTATGTTGTGTAGTAGATCTTACTAGACACTTGGTAGAGTGGAACTCCATTTTATATCTTGTATCACATAATTGATTTATGATAACCCAATCGTTATGTGTACATATAGTACAAGGTCAACACGACAACCCAATCGATATGTGAACATACCGTACAAGGTCGACACAACACCTAATCGATTTGTGTACATATAGTACAAGGTCAACACGACAATCCAATCGATATGTGTATATACCGTACAAGGTCGACACGACACCTAATCAATTTGTGTACATACAGTATAAGGTCAACATGATAACCCAATCAACATGTGTACATACCGTACAAGGTCGACATGACACCTAATCGATATGTGTACATACAGTATAAAGTCAACGCGATAACCCTAATTATTACAAGTACACATGGTACTCACCAATCCACTTAACACATAAATCAATGGTATGGATAGGTCCCACTAATGTCCAATAAATAACATGCATGATGACATACAACAGGGTATCACCTATGGTGTAATCCATATCCATAAATACTCTACAGAGTAAAGATATTCAAAGATGAGACTGTATAGATATGTAATAGACTATCTCAAATATCAAGCAGCAAGTATCAAGCAAGATAGCAAGCAAAGATTTAAGGTAAAATCATGCTACTCATCGAATAAATCAACCATGCACCAAGATCACATGATCTATAAAGAAACAAAAGACGAAATACCCGCCTTTATTTTCGTTTGTATCAAACATCTTCAAATATGTAAGATCGCATCCTGCTCCAATCCTGACAATATAGGATACTAGGCAAACTAAAGATCTATAATTAATATATCAACTAATCAATTAACTCATCAATCTATTAATTAATTGATTGATTTTTAAATTAATCCATTCGATGTAAATTAATCAAACTCTATTAATTAATTAATCAATCCCTTAATTAATTAATCATCTCATTAATTAATTAATCATTCCATTAACCTAATCCATTGATCACATTAGGGTTAACCCTCATTAATCTTAATTAATCCTCATTTAACCATTTCATATTCTTCCTTAGATTAGGTTTAACCTCCAATAAAATCCTAATCATGCCACACTATTAATTTTATTAATCCATATACACGAAGGTTAATCAACATGTTTTTAATAATCCAATTCAATTAACATGAATCAATTCCAATAACAACTTGAATCTAAACATCCATAAACATGTTCATTCATGTAATCATACTTCAATTATCCCACATGATATAAACTAGAAGTCCAACTAATAAATTCAACTCATTCGAATTCAAACTTCTAATCAATACTAACATAGAACAACCATGTTAGCGTAATTAAACTTGTTACCTTTAAGGTTTGTAAAGGTAATGCTCTCCGACATTTGCAAACCTCTGATCAAGCAACCCTCACCATTTCAAGGATCGCTAGCTGATGTTGGCTTTTTACAAGTGTCACGTCGAAGCCACTCAAATTAATAAACTGAAAACCCCTTAACTAAATACACAAAGATGATGTAGATAGGGGCCCAGGTCGATCTCTCACAAGGAACTAGTAATGGATATTCGTTCTAGATATAGAAAACTCTTTTTGATGTTTTTGTGATATAAAATGAAGTTTTGGGGTTTTCTAAAATAAAACTAAAGCATGAAACTACATCTAAGAGCTAAAACAAAGTAAACTAAAACTTTAACTTAAACTAAACTTATTAAACTATAAAACCTTAAGCTAAATGAAATTAGAATGCAACAACGTATGAAATCTAGCTTATCCTAACTACAAGTTTGAAATCCTAACTAAAGCATGCAATTAAGAAACCTAGATTAAATCTACTGATTATGACCCTAAAATTATCCAAGGTGCCAAGTTAAAGATTGAAATGCATTGAACTATGAAATTAACAAGCATCTATTGCAATTAAAATCTGAATTCATATCAAAAGAACATGTAAACCCTAATTTGGAGCTTGGAACATAAACTACAGAAACTCATGAATGAAATGCATAAACTAAATGAGAGATATAGCTAATGTTAGTCTAAGGTTAATCTAAGAACATTGAAATGCATATCCTCATTGAAAATTCGGAATTGCATCCAACATCAATCTAAAATTAATCCGGGGGTTTTGAATTGGTAATAGAGAGAACTAAATAAGCAACAAAAATAGAAAACAAAAGAAGAAAACAGAGTTGTTCATCTCCTTTCAATACAGATTCTTCACTCAAGCTCCTTCAAATCCTTGCCGTCACACAAAAATTGCTACCAAGACCTCTTGAATAACACACCGAAGCTTCTTCCTCGTCTTCAACGCAGTCACAGCCTCACCAAAACAATGAAGACCTCTTCACTGCTCGGAAATGCTGAAACCTTCATCCTCACTGCAAGATTCGATCCGGAACGAAGACCTCTTCGTTTAAAGCTGGAGAAACTTCATCGGCACTGCCTTGAGGATGCTCGGACACTGGTAGACCTCTGCCAATGCTGCCGACACCGGAATTTCTCCCAAAGCGTAGACCTCTACTGCCAGTGGGTAGTTTCTGCCGCAAGGAGTCGCCGAGCTGAATTCTCCAAATTCCGGCCGTGTCCAGCTGCGAAGAAGGCCGCCAGAGATGAAGAAGATAGTCACCGATGATGAGGAGTCAAGCTTGGATCTGGATTGAGAGGAGAGGGAAACTGCGACGCCACGCGGGGGAAGAAATCGCAACGCCGAGCTCGAAGCCCCCGTGACACTGTAGCTTCTCTTTTATACCTCCGGTTCAATTGAACCGGGTTCAAGTGGAATTTAGATGCGGTTTAGCTTTGGTTCAGTTAAATTTGGGTCTGGTTCAGCTCCATTTTGGTTCGGTTCAAGGAGTTAGGGTTTGGAAAGGATGTGTTGAGCTTGGGTCAAGATTTGAATCCAATTTGGGCTCGGTTCAAGTTAATTGAACCAATTCCTCATTACAAGGAATTGAACCACAAATTGAGTCCAATTCTCGACTTGGTTGACTTGATTTGACTCGGGCCAACTTGTGCTAATTTCCTGCAAGGCAAAATGAAAATATTCAGTAATAAATCATGCCAAAATAAGGAAATTACAATTAGGTCCCTGAAAATATATAAATTGCAATTTAGACCTAATAAATGCATAACTAAGCACAATTAGCTCAATAATCAATCCAAAAATCAACCAAAATTAAGCTCAACATACGTATTATCAAATCCCCTACACTTATCCTTGAACGTCCCGTTCAAGTAAATAAAACAAGAAAAATAACTAAAATAGCATCCCATAAATTTTCTTCAACTAAAATTAGAAATAATGGAAGTAAGCTACCTAGGATTGCAAAAATCTAAAATTCATGCTTTCAAGGACCTAATCATCACACTAATCAACATCTCAATAAATTCAATTTATCATGAATAAACTTGAAATGAAATCTATATCTAAGTCCTCACATGGTAGTTTTAGGTGGCTCTCAACCTAATCCCAAAAGCATGTATAGTAGGGAGATCTCAAGCACCTAGTGTTTCATGTTCTCTAAAAACTTGCTTTTCTCCTATTCTTCACCACAATTATAGAAATAAATGCATAATCATGAAGGTAAGCATGAAAAAGGAGAATAAAGCAAAAGAAAGCAAGTTTCGAGGTGAATAAACAAAAGAAAGACATGGAGTTAGCTTTAGTGGAAGATAAGGATACATTAAGAGATATGTGTGTATATAGCTCAATTTACCAATTTGAGCTCATTTCACCATTTCAAATCATGAATTTAAGCATTCTGTGTGGTTTCTTTGATCAATTGGTGCTTGGCTTGACAAATTGGCACGGAGTTGGCACATTAACTTTTGAAACTTCACTGTCCAAATCTGCCATACAATTCAATTCAGCTTCATTAATGGAAGATGGACATATTCCAGCAACCATGTTCCAATATCAGATTTGCAATACACACTTAAGCTTAATTTCCATCACTTGTAAGCTCAAATACAGCTCAACTCTTCCCCCACACTTATAATTATGGCTGTCCCAGGCAAAGTATCAAACTGAGCTTTTGCATCTTTGGAAATCTTGTTTAGAGCATTGCAGATTTTCCACAGTAGCTTACATCAGTTTTCAATACTACAAATGCAGATTTTCAGAGTTCAATTTCAGCAATTAATTTCATATTCTTCCACTTCAATTTCACTTTCCAGCACATTTACATTTTAGCTTCAAAACTATCAGATTTCCAGTTTCCAGCAAAAACATTCAGTCCAAGCTCTAAATTTGCAATGTCAGCAGAAAGTTCCAACAAAATATCAAATTCTAGCACCTCAATTCCAGCCATGCCAGCTTAAGGTTCCATCTCAGTTTCGGAATTAACAGGTTCCAGTATTTCTGCACTTTCCAATTGATTTCAACAACTTCAAAATTCATTTCTGTTTCTGCAAATTACAACAACTCAAAAGCAGCAATGCTAATGCATTTCGGAATTCAGCCACAACTCATCATGCTTTTGACTAATCATTTCAGAATAAAATCATCATAGCTTGATACACAAAGCATTCATTCCACCAGAACACTTGCTGATTTTCAGCAACAACAGCACTTCAGATTCCTCAACAATACTAGCAACCTAGATCAGCTTAATCATGCCATTTCAGCAAGAGAATTCCCACCATTTTAAGTCTGTCCAACTCAGTTCTAACTGATCAGCCTCCAGCAATTCTGAGCTTCACCAATTTTCCAGCAGCTTCATCAACTTCAGCCTTTAATTTCAGCAACAACATCACAACTAATTCAAACTGAGTTTCCACCAAGTACTATTAGACCAATTCAAGGAGCTTTTACCATTTAATTTTGCTACTACTAAAGCTCCTCCATATTCGTTGGAAAATTCAGAATCAAGTTCAAGATGTTGATACATTCTTGGCAACAATTCAGCCACCTTACTTTGCTAACTTCCAGCATCAGCACAGATTTTTTCCTTTCCTATTCCAAGTTTCCAAAATCATTTAGCAATGCCAGCATAGAATTGATCTAAACTCTGATTTCAGCAGCAGTCAAGATCTAAAATCCTAGTTAAATTAAGCTCCACTAGCCCAGCTTTGAAAACAATTTCAGATTCTGCACAAATCAACTGCAGCTTCAAATACAGCACGTATCAGATTTCAGCTATACACCTCCTCTCCAAATCATAGATTTCAGCTTCAGAAATGGCTAATAGATTTCATCCGGCAGCAATTATCCTCCATTCAGCTTCATTTTGTTTTATTTACAGCACCAATTCAGCATTGTTTTAAGCCTCCAACAGCTTGTTTAAGGTTCTGCACAACTTCAGATTTCAAATTAGTTTTAGCTACAAGCTTCCAGGTTTTGTCAATTCCAGATTTAAGAATCATCTTATAGATTCAACAATTCAGATTTGGTTACATCAACTTCAGAGCTTAAAATTTCAGCACCAATTAGCTTCAATCTTCATTAGTTTTCAACAGCCAAAACCCACTCAATCTTGCAAAATTCTGCATTCCAGCAACTTACTACAAAATACACAGCCTAGCTTCTTCAATCCGGCAGCAAGCATCAGTTTACAAGATTCTCATTTCAGCCTTGGTTCACACTTGAGCAATTAGCATTTCACACATAGCTATGACAACTTAATTTCCACATTTCCACTTGCTTCCAGCCTTGGCACAGCAAGTTCACAGAAATTCCAGCATTTCAGTTCTAAGATCAGCACTTCTTTTCCAGCTCAGAAATCTTCAGACTTGATACTTCTGTTTACAGCAGGTTAAGCTTGAGAATTTTTCCACATCTGCTTCACAATTACAACAAAATTCATGCACATACAAGCCCTTTACAGCATAGCTTAATTACTGCATAGCTAAATTTCAGATTCATGCTTCAGCTTGCAGTAAACAGTGCATATCTCAGCCCTTTATCAGCTTCCATACATTGAGGAATTTCCAACTTAAGCAGAATTTAAACCCAATCATGAATCTAGAATGCCTATACCATTTGTTATCCACATTTCAAGAGTTTTGCTCAATTCCCTTGATGTTCTTGTGTCTCCTTGAGTTTCTTGATACATAGTTGGCACACCTTGATACATGAGTTACAAAAATTGTCTTCCACATGAAATCCTTCCCCCACACTTAAAATTTTGTCCGTCTCGGCCAAAACACAATACATAATAATTAATGTACCAAAATCCAAGAAAGTAAGCATAATGGTCAAGCAAAGAGTCAAAAGAAGGCATGGAGGCAAGATTAAACCTAACTAAAACATGTGGAAGATCATCCTTCATAATTATGATGTAAAACCAATCAAGTGATTTAAAAGAGAATCAAAGCAAGTTCTAGAGTATACTCACATTAGTGCCTCACACTTAGGTTGATACCTCTCTAGGAATATAAAAATCTCAATTCAAGTTATCCAATCCAAAAATCCAACATTAAGAGCAAATTTTATGCAATTCAAGAATCCAAGAAGCATTAAATCTCAAAATATATGGCAATCAAATTTAACTAACTTCCACAACCTCTAAATAGGTAAAAAGAAAATTCAAGGGTGCCATTTAGTCTCTAAACCCGAAACCCAACTAGAACCAAGGTGACAAAATTTATTTGCACTCATCAACCAAGCATGTACCCTCAAACTAACATATGTATCTACATTTATTTGCAAATTCAAAATAAGGCAACCACAAGTAAACAATTTATTAATGCAAAGCATGAAAAAGTAAAGACAATTGAAAAGAAAGAAAATGGAACAAACTCCCCTCATGATGGGTAGATAGGATCATCATACTCCAAATCCTCCAAGATTAGGCCATAAAAATTTTCATGAAACTTCTTTAGCCTTTGTCCATTCACTTTGAAAATCCTTCCAGTTGATACTTCCTAAATCTCACAAACTCCATAAGGGAAAACATTAGTAACAAGAAAAGGTCCCTCCCATCTGGATCTTAATTTTCCTAGAAGTATTTTAAGTCTAGACCAAAACAAAAGCATTTTCTCACCAATATTAAAAGATTTTACCAAGATGTGCTTATCGTGGAATTTCTTGGTCTTCTCCTTGTAGATTATTGAATTCTCAAAAGCCTCAAGCCTAATTTCTTCAAGTTCTTGGATTTGCAATTTCCTCTCCTCTCCTGAACTGCTAGCATCAAAATTGTAAGCCTTCACAGCCCAGTAAGCTCTGTGCTCAATCTCCACTGGTAGATGACATGCCTTCCCATAGACCATCCTGTAGGGAGACATCCCTATGGGTGTCTTGTAGGCAGTCTTGTAAGCCCACAGAGCGTCCTCCAGCCTCTTGCTCCAATCTTTCCTGTCAGGCCTAACTGTTTTCTCAAGAATAGATTTCACCTCTCTGTTTGATATCTCTGCCTGTCCATTGGTCTGAGGGTAGTAAGGAGTAGAAATCTTGTGGGTCACTCCATATTTAGCAAGCAAAGTTTGCATACGTCTGTTGTAGAAGTGAGATCCCTGATCACTGATAATAGCTCTGGGTACTCCAAACCTGCAGAATATGTTAGACCTGACAAAACTAACAACAACAGAAGAATCATCAGTCCTGGTGGGAATGACCTCCACCCATTTGGAAACATAATCAACTGCCAAAAGAATATACAGAAAGCCAAAACTAGTAGGAAATGGACCCATAAAATCAATACCCCATACATCAAATATCTCACAGAATAATATGAAATCTTGAGGCATTTCATTCCTAGGTCCTATGTTCCCAGTCCTCTAACACCTATCACTTGATTTATAAAAAACATAAGCATCATGGAAAAGGGTGGGCCAATATAAACCGCACTCCAGGACCTTCCTAGCAGTTCTCTGTGGACCAAAATGGCCACCACACTCAAATAAATGACAAAAAGATAATACAGAATGAAACTCATGATCAGGGACACATCTCCTAATGATCTGGTCACTACAAAATTTTCACAAATAAGGATCATCCCACACATAATATTTTGCATCACTCCTTAATTTATCCTTTTGAGATTTAGAGAAATATGTGGGAAAAACATTTGCTACTAAAAAGTTGACCAGATCTGCATACCATGGCAACTCACCATGTAGCTGTAGGAGCTGCTCATCAGGAAAGTCATCATCAATAGCATGGTGGTCATGGTCTCTCTCAATCCTGCTCAGGTGATCAACCACTAAGTTCTCCCTTCCACTCCTATCACGTATCTCAAGATCAAACTCCTGGAGTAGAAGCATCCATCTGATCAACCTGGGCTTTGCATCAGGCTTCTTGAGAAGAAATTTCAAAGCTGCATGATCAGAAAAAACAACCACGTGAGAACATAATAAGTATGATATGAATTTATCTAATGTAAAAACAATAGCTAAAAGCTCCTTCTTAGTGGTGGTATAATTAGCCTGTGCAGCATCTAATGTCCTGGAAGCATAGCAGATGACATGTAGTGCTCCATCAACTCTCTATGCAAGTACAGCTCCAACTGCGTAGTTTGAAGCGTCACACATCAACTCAAATGGTAATGACCAGTCTGGTGGCTGAATAATAGGTGCTGAAACCAAGGCTTCCTTCAGCTTATCAAAAGCCTCCTTGCACCTCTCATCAAAGTGAAACTCCACCTCCTTCTGCAGAAGTCTGGTCAATGGAAGAGCAATCCTGCTGAAGTCTCTAATAAAACTCCTGTAGAATCCTGCATGTCCAAGAAAAGCTCAAACTTCCGGCACGCATGCGGGGTAAGATAGAGAAGATATAACACTAATTTTTGCAGGATCTACCTCAATGTCTTTCCTAGAGACTATATGACCTAATACAATCTCATGCTCAACCATAAAGTGACATTTTTAAAAATTCAAAACCAAATCAGTCTCAATGCATCGACTCAAAACCCTAGATAAATTTTCAAGACATGCATCAAAAGAAGAACCGTAAACCAAAAAATCATCTATGAAAACCTCCATGCAATGCTCTAATAACTCACCAAAAATACTCACCATACATCTCTGGAAGGTACCAGGGGCATTACAGAGTCCAAATGACATTTGTCTGTAAGCATAAGTTGATGGTTTCGGTGGTCGGAGTCTCATAGGGTCCCATGTCCCCTCAATGCATATATGAAAATATTCTGTATATCCATCCAAGATGCAATAATTTGATCTCCCTGCTAGTCTCTCCAGCATCTGATCAATAAATGACAAGGGATAGTT